>CM028689.1:2226930-2291730 GCA_016771965.1 Brassica carinata | reverse complement strand
ATCTTACTAGTTATTCCTCTTCAAAACATTGGCTCCCACCAGATCTCTTACACTTGAGATCATGAAAGACCTTTTTCCTGTTTAAAGCCAGTGAACAATGATAATGATAACAGGTCATCGTCTAATTTTCTTTAATAAACAGAAGGTTGGATAAACATCGTTAATTCAGCTTGAAAACTGTTATTTATTTCCCAAATCACATGAAAAAACTTTCATGATTTGAAACGGAGCACGATTAATTTAATTCTGCTCATGGAAATCAATCCAAAAGGGCAAAAGAAAAAAAAAAGGAGAAAGAAGAGTGTTAACTTCAACATGGAAAGAAACAAAGAGAGTGACATCTCTTTTGATTAGACATAGTATTGACGAAGAAGATTCATCATTTCTGCTCTTCTGTTGGCTTTGTTGCTTCCTTTATCTCATCTGCAGATTCATCCTGATCAACAACCAAACACAAAATATGCCATCATTATATTATCCAATATCATTCTATAAGAGAGAAACAGAGAGAGAGGGATGATAAGCAAACCTGCATGTCGGATGTCCAGAGAGTGAGGTTGTCACGTAGTAGCTGCATGATCAAAGTACTATCCTTGTACGACTCTTCACCAAGTGTATCTAACTCAGCAATGGCAGCATCAAAAGCCTGAATCACACCCACATACACACACATACAACAACAACACTTACTCTTCTTGCCACCAAAGTGTTAAAAAAAAAAACGTAAATACAGAACAACAAAAGCAAAGGTACATAAAGATACACTGCCATTAAGGGAGCAAGAGATGCTCTTCAAACGTAAAATCTAATCCCATCAACCTAATAACATGGTGTAACTGATGAAAGACTGATTAGATTTACCGTTTTGGCGAGGTTGCAAGCACGATCAGGAGAATTGAGGATCTCGTAATAGAACACAGAGAAGTTCAATGCCAAACCAAGACGGATCGGGTGAGTTGGAGCAAGCCCCTTCGCGTTGTCCTGCAGAATCAAAATCCATACGCAGATAAACTTCTACACAATACAGAATCTAAGTCTAATCCAGAATCAGAAACTAATCTAGGTCTAATCCAAAAACCTAGAAAACAATCTAAAACCAAATCAAGAATCAGATATGTATAAGCACAAGATCCACCAGATCTGAACACAAACCTGAGCAGATTCGTAAGCGGCTAAGGTGTTATCAGCGGCATCATCTCTCTCTTTACCAGTCTTGAACTCAGCCAGGTACCTATAGTAATCACCTTTCATCTTGAGGTAGAAAACCTTGGAATCCTCGGAAGCGGCGGAAGGGATGAGCGCAGAATCGAGCAGCTTCAGGATCCCGTCGCAGATTCCCGCTAGCTCCGACTCGATCTTAGCCTTGTAGTCGCGGATCGTCTTGACGCGGTCGTCGTTGCCGCGGCTCTCTTCCTTCTGCTCGATCGAGGAGATGATCCGCCAGGAAGCGCGGCGAGCTCCGATCACGTTCTTGTACGCGACGGAGAGGAGGTTACGCTCCTCGACGGTGAGTTCGGTGCCGTCTGTGGCGGCGGAGAGTTTCTCCATGAACTCGACCATCTCTTCGTACCGCTCGGCTTGCTCCGAGAGCTTCGCCATGTATACGTACTCATCACGCGATGAAACCGCCATTGTGATATCTCAGATCGGAGAGTTTCTTTGTTCGATTCGGTTCAAAAGAGAGAGAGAGAGAGAGAGAGGGGAGGAGGCGAAAGGAGTGGGGAGCGACAAACCTCGTTTTGATGATGAAAAGCGAGAAGAAAAGGGAGATTGAATCGGGACCGTTGGTTTTGTACGTTCAAAAGACGGGAGGGTTATTTTGGCCGAGTGGTTTAAACGAGTATCTACGCGGAAGTCCGATCCCTCATATCACGAAAATTTTAATTTATTTTGTTTTATTTTTAATTTATTTCCCTTTGTACTAGTAAAACTAGGAGTGGGTGTTCGGGCATCTATTATGGTTTGGTTTGGGTCTATTCGGATTTTGGGTTTTCGGGGTCTAAGATTTCAGCTCCATTCGGGTATTTCTAAATTTCGGTTCGGGTTCGGATAACCCATTTAAATTATTTCTAAATTTTTAAATTTATTATATACTTTAAATTTCTCAAAATCTATAAACAAAATAATATATTACATATAAATTTGAATAACATATGTCAAAATACATAAAATTAACATATAAATTGGTTTGGTTTGAATATTTTGATAGAAAATCAATAGATATTTTAAGTATTGTTGGTGTTGTAAGTATATTTTAGCTATTTTAGACATATATTTTTTACTATTTGTATATATTTTCAAATATTTTAGATAACCTAAAAGTATCTTTTATATTTTGAATGTTTTCAATATACATTAAATCTAAAAATAATTGATATATATAGTTATATAAATCTAGTTCGGATATATTCGGGTACCCAAAATACTTCGGTTCGGGTCGGGTTCGGTTTCGGTTCTTTAAATACCAAAATTTTGAACCCATTCGGATATTTAATCAATTTTGGTTCAGATTCGATACTACTTTTTCGGATCGGGTTCGGTTCGGTTCTTCGGATCCGGGTTTTTTTGCCCAGTCATGAGTAAAACTAGGTCTATTGCCACACAGGCGGACACAATTATTTAAAAAATAATTATATATAAATGCATTATCAAATGAAAGATCATTAGAATAAGTTTTTGTTCATGCTTTTAAAATATTCTGTAATAATTAAAAAATAATTTCTTTATATATAACAAACCTTTTCATCACAACATAAATATTTTTATTAGGCAAAATTCGAAAACATTCAGCCATTTAAAATAATTAATAAATTATTTTTATCGCATAACTTAAACTTAAAAACATTCTTGTAAGATAAAACTATATACAGTATATATAGTGATTTATTATTATTTTTAAATTATTTTTATTGCATAAATTAAACTTAAAATATTTATGTAACATAAAACTATATAAAGTATATATAGGGATTTATCTTTCTTTTTATTTTTATTTTTAAATTATGATGTAAAACAATTTTTTAGAAGACACAATATAAACTATTTTAGGTAATTTAATTATCAAATCACTGAAATTCGTTTTAAATTTATGTTTAACTGTATATATTAACAAATCTAATTATTTATTAAGGGTTTATCTTTCTTTTTATTAAAAAAACAAATATGATGTAAAATGATTTTTTATATAAACACAAAATTAAATATTTTTAGATAATGATAATTAAAAAATTACTGAAATTCGCTTTTAATTTAAGGTTAATTATATATTAACAAATATACTTATTTTTATTGCATAAATTAAACTTAAAAACATTTATGTAACATAAAACATATACAGTATATATAGGGATTTATCTTTCTTTCTTTTTTTGTAAAATAATTATGATGTAAAATAATTTTTTAGATAACACCATATAAAGTATTTAGGATAATTTAATTATCAAATCACTGAAATTTGTTTTAAATTTATGTTTAGTTATATATTAACAAATCTTATTATTTATTAAGGGTTTATCTTTCTTTTTATTTTATTTTTTAAAAATATGATGAAAAATAATTTTTTAGATAAACACAATATAAACTATTTTTAGATAATGATATTTATAAATTACTGAAATTCGTTTTTGGTTTTTTAGTTAATTATATAGTAACAAATATAATTATTTATTAAAGGTAGTAATGTATTTAGCCACTCGAATTTTTAACGTGAAAGCTCGACCGCGAAAAATCACTTCCCAAATAATAGTATAACTACGTGTTTTGCCCGCACTTGCGGGCTTAATAATTTTACAAAAAAATGTATATAGATATATTATCTATTCAAAAACCATTAGAATAAATTATTTTTAGGTTTTAAAATATTTATTAACTAATAAAATATTAAATTTTTTATGCAATATTTTTTTTTTTTTTTAATAAAATATATTTATTATGTAAAATAAATTTCAAAACATTAATATACACTTAAAACTATATACATGGATTTATATTTATTTTTAAAATATTATGATGTCAAATATTTTTGGATAACATAATATAAAATCTTTTAGATAATAATGATTATAAAATTAAGTAAATTCGTTTTTAATTTATGGGCAATTATATATTATGTTAAATATATATTAAATAGAAACGGTTAATATTACTAAACAAATATAATATAATAAATATATATAATATTTTAATATTACTAAAGTAAATATTTTATCTATGATATTATCATTAGATTTTTTAATTATACTCAAGATAATGATAAATTATCAGCTAATCGCTTAATTTATTTATCCAAATTAATAATTGATAAAATATGACTAAACCTATGAGGAGCATGACATTTAATAATTAATTACATATTAAATTTTTATATACAATATATTTTTATTTTTAATAAAATATCTTTTATTACGTAAAATAAACTTGAACACACTCATGTATACATAAAACTACTTACATATATTTATATTTATTTTAAAATATTATAATGTAACATATTTTTGAATAACATAATATAGAATCTTATTAGATAATCATGATTATAAATTAATGAAATTTGTTTTAAATTTATCGGTAATTATATATTATGTGTAAAATATTTTTTGAATAACATAATATAGAATCTTTTTAGATAATCATGATTATAAATAATTGAATTTCGTTTTAAATTTATGGATAATTATATATTATTTGATATATATATAATTGGTTTAATATTACTAAATGAAATATAATATAAACACGTATATCATATTTTCGTTTTAAATTTATGGATAATTATATATTATTTGATATATATATAATTGGTTTAATATTACTAAATGAAATATAATATAAACACATATATCATATTGAGTTTATAACAGAAATAGACACTTTATGTGTTTTTTTTACAGTGGAGAACACATTATGCTACTGAGGTACTTTATAGTGGTTGAAGACATGTTTGTCCTCCCAAAAGCTTAACTAAGAGTGGGTATATAGGTAATTTGATATTCTATTTCTGATTGGGCTGGTTAGGAGATTTGAAATTCGAAAATGGGTTAGTTTGTACTTGGGGACACGAAAAAAGAGAGATAAAGCTTAGATTTTTCACATTTTATTTTATTGACTGAGGCAAATTAAAAGAAAAAAAACGTGCTCGCTAATCTATTTTCCATCGGTTTGGATAAAACACAGAGAGGCTACGGTGGAGAGAACAACGAACGCGATTTCCGGCGGAGGACGATTTAACCGCGGAGGATGATGGAGACGAAGATGTCATCGGGAAAAAACATGCTGTGAGGGGAAAAGATAAAGGTGAGCTATTTTTGTTTCGGGGATTCTTCTGCGATTTCGATTTTGGGTATGCTTAAGCGAAATTGCATACTTTCCGAGTACCCTCCAGTGGTTGGAGTTTTGTGGCTAGGGTTGCGATTTGGTGGTGGGGATCTAGGGTTTCGATTTGTTTTTTCTAGATTTAGGTTTTACGCCGGCCGTTAGTCTCGAGGACAGGTTGTAGTTTTTTAGGTTCTCTATGATAGCGACTGTTGGTATGGTTTCTGACTGGCGATAGGGAAGTGTTCTAAGTACATGTTTTGGTCTATTTCCAAGCCTTGGTTTCTCCTGGCTACTGCTAGTGCTGTGGTTGTGTGAGAGAAATCCGGTTCTTCCTTGCACAGAGAGAACTCTACAAGAAAGTTTAATATTTGCTCTTTGTTTTTTTTTAGATGAATGAAGATTTTATGGACTTCTCTGCCTCAGATATATCTTTGTTCTTTACAATAAAAATGTTTTAACATTCTCTGTCTCAGATACTTACAAAAGTCCACATCATGCATGTGGCTTGTATTGTGTACAATATTGTACTTGTGTACATATTAAAAATTTGTACACATGGATACGAACGACTGTGTATGTACACATGGATACGACTGTGTACATTTTGTTCATGTTTCTTTTTGCAGTTACTTGTGCAGGCAATAATAAAGATTGAAGTTTAGGAGTAGGATGTACATGGTTGAGGTGAATGAGATAAATAAACTCACAGAAGAAAAAAACAGTGGAGTACATGGGAGAGCTTGTTGAGGAATATTAAACTGAATTTTCTATTGATGAAGAGGAAAACTGTTTTAAGAAGTTGAAATGAGAAGGAGAATAAGGAGTAAGTGGTGCACTTGTATATAAAAGGCATGAGAATGTAGTAGAAGGCCCTCAATTTGTTTGTTGACATTTGTTTTGTTGTTATATTGTTTTGGGATGTTATGTGTGATGGTGTTGGGTAGATGGGAGATTATTATTGTGGTGTTATTTTTTGGAGTAATTGTACTAACTCTTCCTTTGAAATCAGACTTGTATGTATTCTCGAATGTGTACATAAAGTGCATTGTACACGTGTACATTGGTATTTTCGAGTGTGTACATTGGAATTCTCGAGTGCATTGTACACGTGTACATTAGACTTATACATACATGGAAGACCGGTTGGAAAAATAAAAGTAGGGTGCATGAACAACCAATAAATAAATGATAAAACCCACAACTGAGAAGATAGCTGGAAGCGAAAGAATTATGTACATGGAGAAAGAGAAGATAGCTTGACCATTTAAGATTAAAACTAATGTGAAACCCACAATGTATATATGTATATTAGTGTAAATGAGTGTACATAGGTCTGGTTACCCGTGAGTTCACTAGGATAGTGTACAATGGTAGAAATTAGAAGTGTACATATGTTTTGTTCTCCACGTGTACATAGGTCTCGTTATCCGTGTGTTCACTAGGATAGTGTACAATGGTAGAAATTAGAAGTGTACATATGTTTTGTTCTCCATGTGTACATTATCCTAATGTTTAGAAGTGTACATATATTTTGTTCTCCACGTGTACATTATCCTAATGTTCATTGGATATTATATAAAATGAAAAACAATTATACATCTCCAGTTTCATAATCAAAGTTTCATAAAGTGTATATGGGCTAATGTGTACAAATGGATGGAGAAGATTGTCCCTAGAGCGAGTGTACTTGTGGATACTCTTGTTGATGGACATCAGCGAGTTTGTTGGGATGACAGAATACTGCTTCTAGTGAATGGAGAGTTCACTAGACGTGAAAGCTACATAATCCACCTTTAATCTGATGTAGATTATACTGTATAATCAGAATCAAATGAATGAGTTAGCATCATATGACCAATAGCACTGTCAATGGCAACCACCACTTTACTCAAACTACATAAAATTTCAACAATGACATATATCATCTCTTTTCATACACTCTTCTCAGGAGAACAGACACATATTTTAGTGTAAAAGGATCAAGCAATTACAAGATAAAACATAATAAAACTACTGTATAGAGATCAAGTTTTCAGATTATAAAGCATAATCAAACACTTGTATAAGACACATAATTTATCTTTGAGACAAAACATCAAAATTGAAAGTTAACAAAATTGTAAGTAAAACACCAAACAAAAGAACAAGAAATTGATTCAGCTTTCATCGTTGTTTCCCTAGTCAAATAACCAAACACATAAGGGCACTATTGTATCCTACCAAAAAAAATGAACAACTTGAAATCTATGACGTAATTAAGAACATTTACGACTCTTGAACTTTGTACCTGTCAAGATTCTCAAGCCTTGTTAAAGTCGGCAGACGGCTTCTCCGCCGTTGTCTGCATCAGCTCCGCCTCGCCGTTATCTGCATCGGCTCCGCCTCGCCGTCACTGGTCATCGTCACCATCATCTAGGGTTTAAGCGGTAAATATGTTGTTGTTGTTGAGATGAAAGATAAATGAATCTGAGAAAATACAAAGTTTTCTGATAATGGTTGTTTTGACATTTGCTTTGTTTCTATCTTGAAATTTTTGGTCGGGAAAATCTTTTCAGATGTGGAGGAAGAGAATGGAAATTATATGTGGTTGGTAGAAGATGCAATCTGAATCCAATAAACAAGGTTGAAAATCTTGAATTAATTAGCCAAATTTTTTTTGTTTTCTTCCTTGATGAACACAGAGAAAAGTAGACGACGTGGGGGAGGAGAGAAAAAAACACAATGTTAAGTTTGGAACAAAATCTAGACAGTTGAAATTAGGATTGAGAGGTATTTGATCGAATGGTTCTGTTAAATGACAGATATGTGTCTTTTCCAGATCTGCTTGATTTAATCTCAGCCGTTGGACTTTTATGAATATCAATGGTTGGAAGCTAATCCCGCCAAAGGAAAATCTAGTTAGCTTTTTTATGTTTGGAATCTAATGAAAAGGAAGAGAAAGAGCTGATGAAAGTGTGTCAGTATAACAATGTGTCTTGAGATGTAATTAAAGATAAGGAAAGTGACCCAAAGTGAAAATATTTCTATCATATTTTAGTATTACTAAAGTAAATATTTTAATTATCAAGATAATTATAAATTATCAAGTAAATCACTAAAATTATCTATTAAGGTGATTATAAAATATGATTAAACCTAAAATTAATGAGAACATGACACGTAAGCCAAATCACTTCATAAATACTAGTATAGATAAATTCTGCAGTATGTATTTTCATGCGTCTAGGTACCAGCAGTTTTATGGGTTTGGTTATGAACTCACTTTCCTTTTATAAAATGAATGATTCACTGTTATAAGAAGAAAAAAAAACAACAATACCATGTTGCAAACTGTGTTTACTCGTGAAAATGATTCATGCTTTTAACTAGACCGCTAGTAGACTAATCACAAGATGTTATTGTCATGATTCACAGTGAATATTATTAACCAACAGATGCAGTTATTAAACAGTACAAACCCATACAATTAACTTTACACCTTGACATACTAAATATTGTCATGATTCACACTAAATACAGTATTATTAACCAAACGATGTAGTATTTAAACAATACAAACCCATACAATCAAACTTAAACCGTACCATAGTAAACATGGGAGACTTTTCTTCTCTTCTTTAATGGGTCGGAGTTGGAGTCGATGGCAGCAACCGTCGAGGAGATCGTCGTCGACGTGGACGACAACAACATATCAAACAAATAAGCCAACGCAAGAACCGAATGAGTTGGATTAAGAGTATTGAAATTAAAAGCAGAACCCAAAATCCAAAATAAATTACTAGCATATAATCGATGATTGGATCGACGGGTAGAACCAAAGCTGCTGCAAAGAAGAATGCTGCAGATATACAAAGCACTGCCGCTACCATGAACATTACCAGAATTGCCATTATCACGCGGTTCCTGTAAACAACTGTAACATAAGATAACTAAAGTTTTTTTTTTTTTTAATTTGTCTTAACCCCAAAAAGTTATCACTACGAATAAACCATCAAAAACTATGATTCATGAAAGTCCAATCAAATAAAGACTTTTTAAAAAACAATCAACCGAGTTTTCATGAGTAAGTCTAAGTCAACCACTGGCTGACATAGTTGGTACACTTCACCAAAGTGGATACCTTAATCTTTATTTACATGAATATTGAACAATACGTGTAGATTTAATTCATACTGAAGACAAATTGGATAGCAAGATTTGTATGTAGCTGACTTGTGAAGTCCGTAAAAATCATGAAAATCTTAAAGATTGAAAGGAAAAATTTGATAAGCAAGTTGATCTCAAAATATTCTTAGTATAGTTTAATATCTTGTCAAATCATATCATAAAATTTTCAAACTAATAAAACTTGCACATACAGTTAATCGCTTACCTCAGTAGAAACCCGCTGAAGAAGAGGAGAATTAGGCTCATAGAGGCAGAAAACGATATCATACTACTAATAACCATTCCAAGATACAACACACGCTTTGAACTATTGTCCCCCAGTACCGAAGTTCCAGCTTTGTCCTTACAAACCGATTTGCCAGGAGATACAGAGGAACAAATGTCACTTTGCCAAACGCCACCTGGAGGATTAACCATAACTTGAAAACTCATACCGGCTATGACCGTCGCTGCAACCATCAGATTGCCTCTTGTTTTCTCTAACCAATCACCTTGACGGTTTATGTATTTTGTGAACCCTGTGGACGATTCTTCGGGTTGATTTGCTTCACTGTTAATCTCCATGATTTTAAGCTATGGTTATCACAAAGATGATATTCTCTCTTAGTTATATAAATAAGTGTTTTTAAGAAGGGAATTGGAAATTAAATATCTGGTTTGACAAGTCGATGATGGAGATATTAGACTATTAATGACGAAGTTTCTTCGTTTTGTTTACAAATTTATTGCTTGGGTATATCTATTATTGCTTTTCTCTTTCAAGTTCTAACCTTGGGACTAGGACATAGGTTGCATTTAGGGGATTTCCAATCATAATTTTTTTTCTCTAAAATATGATTTTTTTTTCATTTATTTACGTAGTTCCACTGAAATTGTAATGTTGCTCCATTCATTTTGGATTACACCCAAAGGACAAACAAAACACAACTTAAACCCATGCTAAAAAGCGTTTAAACATAACTGTATGAGCCCAATTTTGATATTTTTACAAATCTAATCCTGCAAACAATAAGATTAAAAATCCCAATGGTAACATGAGGAAGAACTGCAGTGCAGTTCTAATATTAACAAAAATGTGTATATATATATAAGATTTTTGTTACTATTAAATGCAAAGTGTAGTTCAGATCATCACCATTCGAAACCTAAATTTAGTAATTTCACCGCGTAATTTTTTCAGATATTTACATTGTTTGCACATGTTTCTTCAATTTATCACATAGACTGGTAAATTGTTTAAATTTCTTTCTCTCTATGATTCAGATTAGGCATGAGCACATTTATCATAAAAACCTAACAAACCAAAAAACAAAGTTAGGTTCTGGTTCGGATCACTATGAATTATCCGAGTGGATCTTATATCTCTAGAACCAAAAAATTAAAATCAAACTGAGAACCAAATGGGTATATGAATTTCTATAATATAGTTTATAAATTTATATTATTCTTACATGTTGTCAGAGTAAAGAATCTTTAACAAGAGAGTTGTAGTGAGTTGTAGATTTTTATTATATCTAATACTATTTATAAACTGAATTATTCAAAAAATTAATTTCCTCAAATATTCTTTTATCTATTATCCTATAAAAAATTTCTCACTACAAGAAATTAGGCGATTTGCAAGAGAAGCAAATTCATCGCAAATCCTTAGTTACAAATGTGCGAAGGAATATTTTCTTTGAAAATTTGCGAGAATTAATTTCCCTCGCAAATTTGCAGGAGATTTGCTAAAAAAAAATTTCCTTGCAATTTTCTTTAAAATATTAAAAATATTTTAAAAATAAAAAATAGAAAAATTCAAATAAATAAATATATATATATATATATATTGAAACCGGTTTACAAAAAATATTTGAAATCGGTTTGTAATTTAAACCGGTTTACAAATAAAAATAAATTTAAAAAAAAAACTACAAAACTAAGGCTAACCTACTCGCTGTGGTGAAATTACAAACCGCTGAACCCTCCACCGCCGACAAACTGGAGCAACGACAGACTTGAGGACGACCTACTCCTCCGCCGACAAGCTTGAGAACCTAATCATTTTCCCTTTTCTTTTTCAGTATCGTGACATATTAATTTGTAAATACGATACACTAACTTTCTTTCTAGACCTTTACAACTTACTAGGTGTTTTCCCGCACCATATGCAGTAAAAAAAAAAAATTTTAAATTAATTTTTAATAGATAAATTTAAATGATATTTAATAATAAAATTTATTAATATTGTATATTTTATTTTTCTTATCAATATATTAATATAAATTTGATTTAATTAAAAATAAAAATTAAGATAAAAACATTTTTGTTTATTTTAAATTATATTTAAGAATATGCATGTATATATTTAAATTTATAATCTTAGATTTTCTATCTATTTATCTTAATTAAATATATTAAATAAATTTGTATAAAATTGCATAATTATCAAAAATTAAAATTAAACAGTATTTATAAAACTTATAGTTATATAAGAAACTAATGACTTTACGATTAAAATTTTATAATTTTATAAAAAAAATTATACATTTTTGAAAATTCTAGTTATAAAATTGTGTAATTTAAAAATATAGAATAAATGATATTTCAAAATTTGTAATGTCATATTTGAGTATATTTATTTTAATGATGATGTATAAGTTGTTACCATATTCTAAAAAAATTTATAAGAATATAAATCAACATTAAATGTAATATATGAGTTAATAGCATATTTTAAAAAATTTACCCAAAATATAAATTAACATTAAATGTAATTGTTCATTTCATATTAAGTTATAAGTCATGTCATCAATTTTATTAGCCATGTCATATTACTTTTAGAGGACATGTGGCAAAATCAATTCTCAAATAATATATAGGGGATTTATTTATGAATATATCCTAAAATAATATTATTTATTCTGATCTAACAAATCCTCAAAAGATCAACCATATACGAGTATAAAACGCTACATATATATGTTTAAATATATTTTTCTTTGTTCCAATTTTGTTCTTTATCCAAAGGAATCACTGATCATATATTAGTAAAGCCTTCTTATAGTTATAGGTGATAAAATATCAATTACTTTGTTGTTTTCCTTTCCATCCGTGTTTGTTTTCTCTGTTAACCAAAAAAAAAAAGTTCTTTCGTTTTTCTTAGAGTTTAGACTATTATTATGCTATATCAATTTAAAAAACAATTGGTAATGATTTTATTCTTTTAATTAGACCGCTGCTAGACTATTTACAATATGTGTTTGTGATGATTCAACAGACTATTATTAACCAAGCGAACGTTGTAAATCGACTATTATTAACCATACAATCAACCCTAAACATTCACCAATGTCTATCGATTCAACCAAAGTTTCATACAATCAACTGTTTTTGGTGAATGTTTATTTAAAACTTTGGTGAATGTTTACTAAAACTTTGTAAATATTAACTAATGTAAAGACCCGAAGGTTAATTTTCGTCTCTGTCAGAGGATCCCAACCATCTCTCCTTTCTACAAGACTACAAACACCATACAATCAACCTTGAACATTACCATACGGAACATGGGAGACTTTTCTTTTCTTGATCATCATTTTCGCAGAATTTATAAAGAAGAATGAGAATTGTGTTTTTCAGAAAGGGAGATGGATATTTCTGGTTTGATCAAGTCGATGATTGAAACATTAGGGTCGAAGCGTCTTCGTTTTGTTTATAAACGGATTGCTAGGTGTCGTTAATAATAACTCTTCCACTGAAATTGTAATGATGCTCCTATCATTTTGGATTATACTTAAGAGACACAAAAACACAACTTAAACCCATGCAAAAAAGGTTAGTGAACATATATAATTGTATGTTTTTACAAATCTAATATATATTGCAAACAATAAAACGAAGTTTAGTAACTTCTATGGGTATATTTTTAGATATTAAGATGACAATTAATTTTGGCATGTTTGTAAAGCCTTTTACTTTGTATAAATGTCGAATACTTTGTTGTTTTCCTTTTCATACATTTGTTTTCTATGTCGACCGGGACTTTTCTTTTTCTTTTTGTTTTTTTCTTAGATTTTTGTCTATTTCTGTGGTTACTAATTTAGAAAACGATTGAAGAAAATGATTTCTGCTTATAAGTAGACCGCTACTAGACTAACCTTACCTGACTGAACATGGGAGACTTTTCCTTTAGTGGCACCATTAAAGAAGACAAACCCATACAATCAACCTCAAACCTTACCATACGGAACATGGGAGACTTCTCTTTAAGTGATCACCAATTTTCGCAGAGTTTATAAAAGAATAAAATGAGAATTGTGTTTTCAGAAAGGGAGATGGAAATTTAAACATAATTGTATATGCGATATTTTTACTTATCTCTGACCAAAAGCCCTGGACTTTTTGTTGTTTGATAGTTGTTTCCTCTCTAAAAACTAGTGTTTGATCAATGTAAATTGGGGTCTTCTCATACATCATGTAATTTTGACTCGTTGGTTTCTTAAAGAGTTACACGTTACATGCTTTTTTTAACTTACATGTTATGCTATGTATCATAGTATTATATCAGCGAAACTAATTCCAAACTTTTCAATCCTTATTATATTTTAGTTCTGACTTTTTCAAAAGCTATAAAAATTAAGTTTCACAATATGGATTCCTAATGACATAAGTTTTAAAGGACCCACTTTATGTATAGTATAGCTTTTTTGTTGTTGATGCAACAATTGTTTTTTTTTTTAATGAAAAGAAGAATTTTTTTTTTAGCCTACGTTTATGACGATGTTTTACATGACCCTTCATTCATGAACGTATAATATAGTACATTATCATTTGTCCCACTGCCCATTAACAGATATCCCGTAGTTAAGCCGTGTTGGTGAGTGAGTGGCTGCAACAGCATCAAGCAACTGCTGTGTTGATACAATGATTTGAGTAGATTTAAGCAGATGCAATTTACATCCAACACAACCACTGTATTTTCTGTGCATAATTTATTTTTCTTCTTTCTTTTTGGTAAACTATAAAATTGCATTAGATAAACTACTCAAATCATTGTATTAACAGATGAGATAGATAACAAAAAAATGTGAATACACCAAAGGTTTTTGAATGGTGATAACGGTTAACAATCACTAGGAATAAGGGTGTTGTAGAAGTAAATACGGTAAAATGAAATCTTGATTAGTCTGAGAATCTCCAAGAAACTAAGCCGTCTTGGTCTGTTAATATATAATTTTGAAGTTCTTACCGTAATAAGCATTAAAGAGATTTAAAACTCTGTTTATTAATTCAAAGAAATCATGTCTTACAATGGCTTGACTATATATATAGAACTAAACAACCACAACCCTAACTTTAATAGGAGAGCACAGACGGAAAATGTGTGTTGTAAGCAGATTAGGGGATCCAAACGATGGACTACTTCCTCGATTTTGTCAAGTTTATACTATTCACTCTTTCTTGACCACTCTGTAGTTGCATATACATAATGATTGATGAATGCTTTACAGGTAACAAATGTCTAGAACAGACACCAAACATTTAAATCTATGAACTTTAGTTACGATAGTTCAGTCATTTAGAATATAACAAATGTCTCAGCCCTTTTCAGTTTATTTACTTAGAGACTTAGAGTCAAAACCTAATTGTTCAACGTACACAAAACCGTTCACCACATTAAAAAAAAAACGAAAGTTCCATGTTTTATTTAATCCAGAATGGAAATGATACTCATTAACAACAGTATTAAAACAAAAACTTACGCGTAGTATCGACCCAAGATTCGAATCCAAGATAAACGCGACCGTACGTATCGAGTCACACACACACACACATATATATAGAGATATTACAACACATATTTGTTTAAATTAGACGGAAAAGGCCTGTTGGGACTTGATGCGTCTCCTTCTAAGGCGTTCGGCGATGATGAAGGAGAGCTCAAGAGACTGTGAAGCGTTAAGGCGCGGGTCACAGTGAGTGTGGTATCGCGAGCTCAAGTCATCGAACGTGACTGTGCGTGAACCGCCGATGCACTCGGTCACGTTCTGACCGGTCATCTCTAAGTGAACACCTCCCGGGTGGCTCCCTTCTTGTTCATGCACGTCGAAGAATGCTTTCACTTCAGCCTAAATATTTTCAGTTAACAGGTAAAAAAATTATAGTGACAAAAAAAAAACAGGTAAAAAGTTATTAGATTATTTTGTAATAACTTATCAAAAAATCATTTAGTTCTTCTATAAAGAAAACTTCAAAGTCTACTTACTATAGACGTAGCAGATAGATTCAGGACACGTGCTTTGTATAATATTTTCACTGTTTTAAAGGACCACCAAACTATAGAAAAAGAAGTTGTCGTCAACTTTGGCCCAACCAAAGTTGACTAATGTCACCTTTTGCTATCTCACCTACTACAACAAACATATACTATTTCTAACCAATAGGGAGAGTTTTATTTAAAACGTACCAAGATGGAGTCAAATGGACGAGTCTTGAGACCACAAGGAGCCTTAATGGTGTTTCCGTGCATTGGATCACTAACCCAAGTCACAATCTGTCCAGCACGTCGCACAGCTCTAATCAAATGAGGAAGCTTCACCCTCATATTCTCTGCTCCCATTCTTGTGATAATCGTGATCCTTCCAGGCTTATTATCAGCATTCAAGATCTCGATCAGCTTCACTAGCTCCTTTGGGTCCATCTTATCACTCACCTATAACAAAGATTCCAATCAGTTTCACTAACGCAACTACTAAAACCTGATAATGTAATGGGAGACGAGTTGGGGAAAAACAAACCTTGATTCCAAGAGGATTAGCAACACCTCTTAAGAACTCGACGTGAGCCCCATCAAGCTGTCTGGTTCGCTCACCGACCCAAATCATATGAGCAGAACAATCATAGTAGAGACCAGAGGTTGAATCTAGCCTTGTTAGTGATTGTTCATAAGGCAAAAGCAAACACTCGTGAGAAGTCCAGAACTCGGTTGTTTGCATGATGGGATGATCAAGCGTGAGTCCAGCCGCGTGCATGAAACCAAGCGCTTCATCAACACGGTGAGCTAATTCACGGTACCTGCCAAACCAATACAACCATTTTTAACACACATACAAATACAATCAATAACTTAGGGCATTCACATTGGCATGTCTAAGTGGATCTCTTAGTTATATTTAAAATAAATAATTATAAAGTCCTGGTTATCTCTCAACTAATGACTCGTCTTTTTATAAAAAAATTATCAAAAGAAAAATAATTAAAATAGTATTATTTGCTGTTGTTTTTGTTTACCTATCTCCTTGCTCACTACGTTCAGTGAAATCAAGATTCCACTGAGTAACTCTCTGCATAGCAGCATAACCACCAGTAGCAAAAGCTCTCAAAAGATTCAAAGTAGCTGCAGATTGACAATAAGCTCTGATCATCCTCTGTGGATCAGGAATCCTAGACTTCGAATCAAACGCATCGCCGTTGATGTTATCACCTCTATAACTCGGCAACTTGACACCGTTCCTCTCTTCAAACGAATCAGACCTCGGCTTCGCAAACTGACCCGCCATTCTTCCAACCTTAACGACGGGGACTTGGCCACCGAACATCAAAACAGCACCCATCTGGAGAAGAATCCTAAACGTGTCACGAATGTTGTTAGCGTTGAACTCTTTGAAACTCTCTGCACAATCTCCTCCTTGTAGCAAAAACGCTTCACCCATTGCTGCTTGGCCTAAACGCTCCTCGAGAAGTCTAGCTTCTCCGGCGAAAACGATCGGAGGGAAAGATTCGATCGTGTCGAGAACAGCTTCAAGCTCAGCTAAGTCAGGATACTCTGGCTGCTGCAAAGCCTTCTTCGTCTTCCAGCTCTCCGGTGCCCATTTCGATTCACCCACATTAACTCCAACAGACTTCGACGTCGTTACCGCCGAGGAAGCTGGTGGTTTTGGTTCTGTTTGAACGGCGGAGATACGGAGGGTTGTGGTTCTTGGTACGGCGGAGGAGAAGCTTGCTTGACGGTGGTTGTATATCGACGTTTTGATTGATGATAGGTTCATGGTTCCACTCATGAGCGCCATCTTTCCTTGAATATTTGTTTTTATTTTAATAAAGAAAATGTATTTTTTTTTGTTGGTGTTGAGATTCCGACAAGTTTGTTAACAACACGAAACCTGAGAAGTGTTTGAAGGAGAAGTTAAGGGTTTTATAACCCAGTAGTTGTGTTTGGTGAAGCTTTTTTGTCTTCGCGGTAGGTAAGGATGAATTCGTCAATTCCTTACATACGACAATCGGTTTACGTGCCGTGTTATTAACCGGAAACTTATTTTCGGCTCGGGTTTACTTTGAATAATGGATTCGTCGCATGTGTTGGACGGTTGTGTTCGGTGAGAAAATGGTAATGTAGCATATACTTTTATTTAAGATGGTCAAGATTTATTTTCCTATTCTAAAAGAAAAATGGTCTCATTATTATGTTCTATAATAAAGCTGTGTGTATTTATTTGTACACATGTTGACCTGAAAATTGAACGAAGGCTGAGTAAAGCTAATCTCTCGTTTCACCTAACATCCGTCGTGGAGAACAGAACCCCACCATTCTATTTCGCCTACTCCCACTTCTGCTGAAATTTTATTTATTGTTTTTATCTACTAATATCTTTTTCGACTAATAATTTTGATTTATTGTTATTTGTAATTGTTTATCGTTTCGAACTTGCTCGATTTAGAGTTTAGACATCTAAATGTTGTATAATACAGACATACAGTATTGATCTATAAGAGCTGTTATTTCACCCAGTTCGTGTTCTAATGCATTTATGTGTAATGTGTTATTAACGACTACTTATTTATAGACAATAAATTGAAAACTTTCTATTTATAAAAAACATACGCGCCTGCCTCCTCAGGCCTCATAAGATCAAGGACCACAAAAATGGAGATGCCCACGATTTTTTTTTCTTTTTGACACTGTCCTTGATTTTTTATACGTAGTAACATATCTCTATCTCTATAATATTATTTTAGAATATTAATTCTTACGACGGTTACTTACAGAGGTACCATTAATGAATAAATGTATTAAATCTAATTTCCATTATTAAAAATATTAAATAAATATTTAATTTTAATTTATTTTTATATTTTCCAAATAACATATATAATAAAGAAGGAAATATTCATATAATAAAAACGAAAAATTGTATTTACAAAAAAGAAAGGAAACATATGTCACGAAAATATATTTTATATAAAATATGATTTTCATAAAAGGAAATTTCACCAAAAAGTAGTTACTTTGTTAAAATAAGCATCTCTTAAAAAGATAACATTAAAAGCATAATATATATTTAAAATTAATATAATAATTTATTTATATCAATTTGTTTCTTAGATTATTACAAAAATAATTTAAACATATACTAAAATATCATTGATGAACCAAAAATATTTTATAATTGCTACTATTAAGATGTTTATTAATTTTACATAATTATTTTTTATTATATTTTTAATTTGTCACATTAAACAAACTACATAAATAGAAAATCTACAAAATTTAATCAAACATATTATACTACTAAAAGTTATTTAAGGCTTCATATTTTTAATATATTTATACAACATAATATACCTCTAACAAGAATGCAAATTTTGTTGGTTAAGATTATTTATAATTATTTTTAGTTTGTATTTTATACATCTAAACTCTAAAGTATAAATTTACTTAGACTTTTGTTAGAATTTTTTTTTGTAAAGGTTGATATTTGTCCATGAGTTTTCAATGTTGTTTATCAAAATTTGTACTTATCATCACTTCAATTTTTATACTATTTTTAAAATCAACAAATATTAAATTGTACAAAATAATTTACACAAGTAAATATACATATTTAAGATGAAGAACTAAACTAATGTAATAAATAAATAAAACAAATCAAATTTAGTTTAACAAGAATCAAAAGTAATTATGCTTTGATTTGAAGAAAATATGTGTAACTCAATATAATCCACAAAATGACTAATTTAAACAATCTAAATTGTTATTCTCATAGTCAAAAGTCTAAATTCCAAAAAAAAATCATCAAAATTTAATCTATTTCAACACAAAAAATACTATTGTTAAACCTAGAGAAGTTAAGGCAATTTAATATACCTAAATAATAGTAATCAAACCAACTAGATATATATATATATATATATCCAAACTACATGTTTGATTAATTCATATAATATTATTTAAAATAAATCATATATAAAAAAATAAAAAAATAATTAAACTGAAAATAGAATATTAATAATTTATATAATCATTTATTTATAAATATTTATATCCGTGCATGAGCACGGAAAAATCACCTAGTATAATGTGTTATGCATGCTTGAAAATAGATGAAAACTATATGTGGTTTTTAGCAAAAAAAAACACTAAAATTTTAATATAAAATAATATAAAAATTCAGTGAACCTAGAATTGCCGTATTTGAAAACAAGGCCGAATTGGTAAACATTCCCCTATTGGACCATTAGAAAACTTACAAAAAGGCCCATGTTAAGAGCTGGTGGGCGTACATTGAGCTCACTATTTCATGCTCTCTCTTCTAATTCGATTGACAAGGACTGAGTTCTCGAAATTGAACGTTTATTAGGGTCAGTCGGCTTCAGTTTAGACACACTATGCCTTCTCGATCTTCTAGCAATATATCATATTAAATATTTTTCCTCCATAACTAGTTTAACAGTGGACGCTCGAGTCAAAAAAAAGGGAAACTTGGATTTTAAAAAAAACATGCATCAACTTGGTTAGAGACTGTTTCCAAGCTTTGTTTCGGTCACATAATATATTTAGGCTAACCTTAATGTTGACAAAAAAAAAAGAGAGAGAGAATACCATCCATATAATCAGGCGTAAGCTATCTTTGTATGTGAAGCTATCCGTAATAAAAGCTCTTAATGAAAATGAAGGCAAAGTGGTCCATTGGGTTAACAAGATATCCCCACAAAGGGCAAGAGTATAAATGAAAATTAAAGACAAGTGGTACTCTTTCGTTCTTAACCATCAACTTTGTAATTGCTTTGTTTGACACAAACACAAGATTTTCTCCTTATTAATCAACGCATGGACTAGTTTTACGTCTCAAAAGATGCTTATCGTCTTTCATATAAGACGAAAGACAGAAACCTATAAATTAAAGCATATTAATAAATCATTCGGCAGTCGGCACAACAAAAAAAGAAGATCCATACTCTTGAAAACTTTCCCTAAACAAAAGAGAGAAAAGGGATATAGGTATGCGTGGCTGTGTGCCTTGGTGGACATAATTGCCACATTATGATTACAGGTATCGTATTAAATGAAAATCCCAAAGTTAGTTGCACCTATGCAGACTCCGAACACGATTCAACTTTCGATTTTTTCTCTTCTTGTTCTTCAAGCAATATAATGCTTGGTCAGTAGCATAAATACGACGATCTGGATGCAACAACATTCCGATCTCCTATTACTATCAGCATAATGATTGATTGATTTGGTCTGTGCCAAAATAGTTGTATATAGGAATTTTTAGAAATTAAGCATGACTTATAAGAGAATTTTTAGAAATAGTTGTATTGATTGAGTTATTCTAGTCATTACATGTATGATTTGAGTTATTTTGGGTATTTTCTCTATAATATTTCATAGAAACTTCAGAAGCTGTACGTATATTGCCACTGAAAACTATATTTTGAGATTGCGTGATATATATATATATATATAGTATGTTCTTGCTAGGTGATTATTTCAGTGTTATACTTACTTACACCTTATAAAATTGTCTGTTAACATTTTTAAGAAACGAGAAAAATATAATTATACTTCAAAAATATTAATTTGTATGTGTGTGAGACACACACAGAGAAATGTAAAACATTTTATAAAATACAGTAATA
This sequence comes from Brassica carinata, assembly GCA_016771965.1. Lineage (NCBI taxonomy): Eukaryota > Viridiplantae > Streptophyta > Magnoliopsida > Brassicales > Brassicaceae > Brassica > Brassica carinata. The sequence continues at coordinate 2,270,352 of CM028689.1, read as the reverse complement.
CACTGAAAAGAAAATTGAAGAAAATAACTTGAAAAACTGGATAGTTTGTAACAATTTGAGTTTTAGCTCATCCACGTTATAATTATCGTTCCTAAACGCAAATCGGCCGCCAGATTAACACCTAGTGCATGCCTTACCGATTGTTTGGTGACTAATTAGGACCGAGAATTGTTATAGTACTTTTACTTAAATATGTTTTTATATTCAATTTTAACCAAAAACCATTACAGATCAGATCAGATGGTTCTGGACCTAAATTTATTCCTCGAAATAGGGAGTTAGATAACCATTACTTTCACGAGTTATTTCCTTAGGGTCACTACTCTGAATTTTATTTTACTTACTGACTGTACACTCAATTTTGTGGCAGCATATCGCGAGATCGCAAGTGACGACGTAGATTTCCACGTGGAAGAATCTAATGGTCTCACCTTCTCATGGCAGAGTCCTATAAAGCCTAACAAAATCGTTCGCATATCACTCACATTCAGATCCATCATCTTTCCTTGGCACACTGCGAAAAGAAATGGCATCTCATGCAGTTTCTAACGAACAAAAACCACACGTAGTTTGCGTACCTTTCCCTGCGCAAGGCCACATCAACCCGATGCTGAAAGTGGCTAAACTCCTTCATGCCAAAGGCTTCCACGTCACCTTCGTAAACAACGTTTACAACCACAACCGTCTCCTCCGGTCACGTGGACACAACGAGCTCGACGGTGTTCCTTCGTTCCGGTTCGAGTCTATCCCTGACGGTCTAGGGGAGACCGATGGGGATAAGATGCAGGATGTCCCTTCCCTTTGCGACTCCACCATGAAGAACTGTCTAGCTCCGTTCAAGGAACTTCTTCAGCGGATCAACGCTCGAGATGATGTTCCTCCTGTGAGCTGTATTGTTTCGGACGGTCTGATGAGTTTCACTCTTGACGCTGCGGAGGAGCTCGGTGTCCCGAATGTTCTTTTCTGGACCACAAGTGCTTGTGGCTTCTTGGCTTATCTATATTTCGACCGTCTCGTCGAAAAGGGTTTATGTCCAGTAAAAGGTACGTAATGATATAACCAGTGTAATGGTACCAAATATTTAAGAACACCATCATTTTATTAGTAACAAACTTTTGCATATTAATACACTGCTTTCATATTTATTGATAAATATCCATTAATTAATAAAAATGGTGGTGAATTTTTCCAGATGAGAGTTGCTTAGACACAGAAATAGATTGGATCCCAACGATGAAAAACCTAAGACTAAAGGACATCCCAAGCTTCATCCGTGCGACTAATCGTGACGACATAATGCTCAATTTTTTTCTCCGTGAGGTTGACCGAGCTAAACGTGCTTCTGCTATCATTGTCAACACATTCGATGATCTCGAGCATGACACCATCCAAGCTATACAATCTATTACACCTCCTGTGTACTCTATTGGACCGCTCCATCTGCTAGTTAACCGGGATATCAATAAAGATAGCGAGATCGGACGCATGGGGTCTAACCTTTGGAGAGAAGATACAACGTGTGTGGACTGGCTCGATACTAAGCCTCGAAACAGCGTTGTTTACGTTAACTTCGGTAGCATAACCGTTATGAGCGCGAAACATCTCGTGGAGTTCGCTTGGGGATTAGCTGCAACAGGGAAAGATTTCTTGTGGGTGATCAGACCGGACTTAGTTGGTGGTGAACTGGCTGTCGTTCCGACAGAGTTTTTAACGGAGACAGCGGACAGGAGGATGATAGTGAGATGGTGCCCTCAGGAGAAAGTTCTGTCTCATCCGGCGATAGGAGGGTTCTTAACGCATAGTGGATGGAACTCGACTTTGGAGAGTCTTTGCTGTGGAGTTCCGATGGTGTGTTGGCCGTTCTTTGCGGAGCAACAAACGAACTGTAAGTTCTGTCGCGACGAGTGGGAAGTGGGGATGGAGATCGGTGGAGATGTGAGGAGGGAGGAGGTTCACGCGGTGGTTAGAGAGCTGATGGATGGAGAGAAAGGAAAGAAAATGAGGGAGAAGGCGGAAAAGTGGGGGCGCTTGGCGGAGGGAGCGACAGAGCCTAAGCGTGGTTCGTCAGAGTTAAATTTCCAGATGGTTGTTGACAAGGTTCTCTTAGGACGTGGCAAGAGCGAGTCACCGAGCTAGCCTTTCATCTAAATCGAAGGAAGAAGATTTGGTTTAATTTCTTCTACAGTTTGCTTGTCAACTAAGCTTGACACTTGTGTAATACTTATTTTAAAATAATATGGCCTTTGGTCATTTGCTGTATTAGCTCTGGCAGGAACATCTCTAATAAAATTTTATTATTGTTTATAAAAAAAATTTTTAGAGTAAAATTATTCAATGGTACTTTTTAACACTATTTTAATGGTACTTAAAAATCATTTTCAAACAGAAAACTCTGAAAGTTACATTTGAAATATTTTTTTGTTTTTGATTATTTAGAATATAAATTTAACATATGAATTTATGGTATGCAAAACTTTGCCATGTCTATTAATATAGTTTTTTATATTGTTATAACTTAAAACTATTTATACATAAATATCTTTCAAAATTGACTTAATAAGAAACTTAATTTTCACGTTAAATATATTGCGTGCCGCCCGCAACCTCGATTGTCAGTGAACAAACACCACAAGAAATATTAGCCATTCACTGGAAAAGTTCAGCATTGACGCCGTAACATAAAGAAGTTAAAAATTGATAATCTATTTAATATACGTCGATGTCCAACAACAAATGGGGTGGTGGCGCAGTTGGCTAGCGCGTAGGTCTCATAGCTTCTGAGTGATCCTGAGGTCGAGAGTTCGAGCCTCTCTCACCCCAATATTTTTACTTTTCCAATACTCCCAAATTCAGTTCTCTTTTACTTTGGCAAGAAGCCAAAATTTTATATTACGTGGGGAGTAAACCTACCTCCTCAGCGTCTTCAAAGTTCAAAGTTCAAAGTTTCAAACCAATGATTTATAAGGAAAAATTTGTCATTTTTATGGTAAGAGAAACGGCCAAGCAGATGCAATCCACATGAGTAGATATGCCAAGAACAAGTCGACATCCTTTGGAAACTCATTATTCATTACAATAACCCAGCGATATGGGACTCCTTATAGCCCACAAATAATAATAACTAGATTCTACGTCGCAGTTGGATGATAATTTGGTATAACCGGTTTAATTACAAATTCGATAAAGAGAATAATTCGGCGAGGGAGAGCTTCCTCATTACTCATTAGTACATAGCGAAGAAAAAAAAAAGGTTAAAATCGTTCAAATTTCTACAAGATTTTAATAATGAATTTCTTAGTGTATTTATGTGTAAATCTGAAAAACTATGAGGTTTCATTTATAATTTCAAAAACACTTTTAGTTCTGTTGAGTTAAGAAAAAAAGATCCAACGGCCCGTAATATTAGCAGCAGCAGAGAATCCTAGGGTGACTACTAATCTCGTTTCGAACCATCCATTGTCTGAAAGAGAGAAGAAGAAGACAAAAGCAGCAGCCATGGAGAACGACAGAGAAAAAAAAATATACTTGGCGAAGCTCTCCGAGCAAACCGAACGATACGGTGGTATTCATTTCCTTCCTCACTGTTCACAACACACGGTTTCGATTCTCTAGATCTTTTTTTGCATCGATGGTACGATAAGACGTTTATTTAGTATGAAAACAGATCTCTTTGTTACTGTATTAAAAAACATGGAAAGCAAAAACAGAGTTGCTTTTGCAGAGATGGTCGAGGCTATGAAGAAAGTCGCTCAGCTTGACGTGGGGCTCACGGTGGAGGAGAGGAATCTCGTGTTTGTTGGGTACAAGAATGTGATCGGCGCAAAGATAGCTTGGTGGAGAATACTATCTTCCATCGAGCAGAAGGAAGAGTCCAAGGGGTAATGAGGAGAATGTCAAGAGGATCAAGAATTATCGTAAGAGTGTTGAAGATGAGCTTGCTAATGTTTGTATCGACATCTTGTCTGTCATCGATAAGCATCTCATCCCTTCGTCTAAGGCTGTGGAATCGACCGTCTTTTTCTGCAAAATGTGAGTTATCCTTTGCTGTGAATTTAATGTGTATAAGCTCTTACATACTTTATGTTATTTCTATGTTAGGAAAGGAGATTATTATCGGTAGCTGGCAGAGTTTAGTTCTGGTGCTGAACGCAAGGAAGCTGCAGATCAGTCTATTGTGGCATATAAGGTACTTTGGGATTGTGTTTGTCTCTTTGTGTGTGTGTACATCCCCTCTTTAAAAGCTGAACAATATGTGGTACTGTAGGCTGCTGTTGCTGCTGCAGAGACTGGTTTGGCACCCACACATCCAGTTAGACTCGGCCTGGCATTGAACTTTTCTGCTTTCTACTATGAGAACTTAAACTCTCCTGAAAGGTTTGGAAATTTAACTTACAACAGAATCGGTTGTGTCAGTTTGTAACAGTTTGAAACTGTGTTTGTACAGCGCATGCCAATTGACTAAACAAGCATTCGATGATGGAATCGCTGAACTTGACAGCCTAAACCAGGAATCATACAAGGACAGCACTCTTATTATGCAGCTACTTAAAGACAATCTCACTTTGTGGACTTCAGACATCCCAGAGAAAGGAGGTAATCTTTTTTTTTTTTTTACTTTGAATAATTTTGTATCTGCAGCTCACACTTAACTTTTTTTTTATATATTTATTTTCTTGTTATCTTAGATGAGACATCCAAAGGTGATGCGCCTCAAGAAGAGGTATAGCAAGGAGCCACTTTTGTCAAATTTTAGGCTTAATTCAAAATAGTATTCTTCCTTGGCGTTGGCAATGAGAAAGACACTCATGGAAATACTGAATCATTGCAGAAATGAATCCTTAATCTGTCTGTGGGAAGAGAAACGGCTCTTGAATGATGCATCCTAAATCATACCTAAGCCGAAGACAGCAAGCGTCGTCTGGTCGAAACACTGAAAACGTGTTTTTCTTTTTAATCTTAATGATGTTTTCAGATCTTTCACTTAGGTCTGTTATGATATGTTTGGTATATTTTACTTAGTTATGTCTTTCAAAGTTGTATCTCCTTGCAAGTTGCAAAGGTCACACGCTCTACTTTATTTTCTCCTCCACAATATGTTGCCGTGACAACAGATCTGCAAACCTAACCTTCTTTGAAGGATAATGACAGTTACCTACAACAAATCAAACCAATATTTAACAAAAAAAATCCAAAAGTACTTCCACATATATAATATTCAAAATAGGCCTAATAATTTATGTCACGATGATTAAAAATAACAAATCAACCAATAATAATAAACACAATCCCCATCACCCACCAACTCCTCTTTTAAACAGACAATTTACATAACAGCGAACAAACATAATGCTATTATAGCAAGAAGCTGTCAGAAATCGAAACTTTAGACCGGCCCAAACCGGAACCAAAGTCATCAGAGTCAGAATCCAGCTTTTGTGTTCTTGATGAATGAATCTTTGATTGAAAATGCGGGTTTATTATATATATATCCAGAGCTATTTTGTCATCTGAAACGGACCACGACACAAGATATGTCGTCTTTACTCTCTCTTCTCAATGCTTCAGCTGTTAACTCCTTAGCCGCCTTCTGTGGATCTTTCACTCTTTTAGCTATCTCCATCGCTTCCTCATTTGTCATCACCTTCGTTTCCACAATCACAAATCAAAATTAGTCTCTCCATATATATTTTTAATTAAAAAAAAAAAAAAAAACAGATGCGATTTAGTTACCTTCCAAATGCCATCACTGGCCAGGAGAAGAACATCAGTCTGGCTATCTACAACAACATCTCTAATGTCAGGTTCTGAACTCAGATGCGTCTTAAGTCCCTTGTCTCCAAAGGCACGAGACACCGCTAACTGACCATTCACCCGAGGAACATCACCTATTATTATTAATCACTACCTCATTAGATTACACTACTAACGGTTCTCAAAGCAGATTGACTACTTCTCTATTTTACCTGGTAGATTGGATACAAATCCACCTCTATCCTCAATACTAGACCTTTCGGCACGAGGCTCGTGATCCGTACTCATCTGCATTATCCTCCCTCCTTTCGAAAGAACCGCTCTTGAATCACCAACGTTAGCTACCCACAACTTCCTCCCGTTGATCAATATAGCTGTGACGGCCGTAGACCCGCCACGTCCCAGGTCAGAACTATTCGAAAGAATGGCCTGGTCTGTCTTCTCATAAGCTTTCAATATAGACCTTCGTGGATCGACCCAGAACTCTCCCTAAACAAACAAAAAAAATAAGCTTATGCATAAACACAGTCTCTTAAAAGCCCATTAGAAGATAATCTCTTTCTTTTTTTTTACCTCCTTGAGGATGTTGGAGAAGAGGTGCTTCTGCAAGTAAGCAGGGACGGTATCACCCATATGACCGTCGTAGATAGCGAAGAGACCTAGTTCATGGTCTTGGATGTTGATGAAGTTAGCGACGTGATAATCCTCCATGGGATGGTTAGCTTTTCCTTTGACTAGACTAAAACCATACTTGATCAACCCTTCGTCACTTCTTCCTTTACCAGATCGTGGTGATGCTTGTTGTCCTCCCACAACCTTTGTTAAAAAAAAAAAAAACAGAACCAAGAAAGCTCAAACCTTTAAGTTACAAAACAACGTAACAGAGCCTCAATAGAACAAGCAAAGATCAAGTCATATAGCAAAGGAAGGTTCTTTATGTTTCTGGAAGATCCAAAGACAAACAAATTTACCTCGGAAGGGGAAGTGAAGCAACAAAATTTTCCCATTTGGATCGTTGCAGATTTATTCTAATTTAACGGCAGAAAAATTGGAATCAAAAACTCGAGAAGAAGAAGAAGAGGGGAGAATCATCGTGAAAGGGGAAGAAGCAAATCGAAACCCTAATTGTATGTTCAATCGGAGGGTAATAAATCTACAAAAGAAAAGTCTTCTCTCCGACCAAGTCGTCTCCTGTGTTATGTCTTTTTCCCTACGCGAAACTTTTCTAATTTATAATGAAGACAAACATAATTTTTGTACTGCGTGCTTCATAAATATTAATTTTTGCTTAACTCCCCCATATTATGGAATATATACATTGTCACCACAAATGTTTCATTCTTGGCGTCAATTGTTAACAAGCAATGCTTAAATTTGGACTTACATTGAAATTGTATTTATTTAGTTAATGAATTGGATTTTACCATATGGGTTGCCTTAGCTTTTAGACTGACTGAGGGTGTAGAGATTTACAATAGGAACTTTTAGAACAAACTAAGAGAAAGCAGATATTAGGGGACAAGCTTAAGATGATATATGTAAATGAAATTAGTGAAAAGGATACGGAGCAAGGAAAATTATAAAGCTGCCGTTTTAAAATTAGTCTCGCCTTAGTTGACTTACTCTTCCAATTCATTTACACATGTGTTTTCACTCTGAGGACATTCAAAACGTTCCAAGATCTTAAAATATATTGTTGAGATTGGATAAATATGTCTCAAAAAATCGTTAATGATTCATTTCAGGAGTTACTACTAATTCTTTATATAGTACTCATCAAGAAAAAATTGTTAAATTTATATATAGTTAGTTATTGATCCATGATTCTGTACGCAGAGAATATTATCCAACAAAAATATCTAAAACTGAAAGACTGGATATAAGAAGACCAAAAAAAACCTAGACGCCCCACTACAGAAACAGCCCAGTACAGAAAATTAAAAAAGAAATCAGTTTTCAATGGTGACAATTTGGACTCCAAGCGACGGAGTAGAGTCCTCTTCAGGTTCAAGAAAGCAGTTTTAAGCACCTGTGAATCTGTGATCAAGGAGGGAATAGCCAGAGGCGAAGGAGACGTGACGAGAGTGAAGGGTTTTCAGAGCGAATTGCTTCAAGTTTGAGAAAAGGCATTGAACCAGACAGACATTGTGTTTCATGGTATTGATATGGTTCCAGAGGCATCCAGAAAAGTTCGCATTCAGTCTTTTGAGGACCAGTTTGGTGGGAATGGAAAGAAGCGGCTTGGATCATCAAATGGAAGGAAACTTCATGTTCTTCATTGTTCTTGGCCGTGAAAACGTCTCCAGCAAATCAGCTGCATGCCACACATATGAAAATTGACATGAGTCTACATGAAGAAACAACACCAAGTTTCCTGACATTTGATGCAGTGACTGGCGTAACTCAAGAACATGCCGTTATCTTGTACACAAGTCTACTAGACCTGAATATCAAGTGTGGCATCGTTGGAGATACAAGACAATTCAGACCATCGACGTAGTGTCACTTACGCTGTTGCCACAAGTGGGTGCAGAGAGAATATTTTGGTTATCTTGCAAGCCTGTGCACAAAGGTATCCTTGGCTTTGAGATCAGACTCTGCATTTTATGGCGGATGCAGAACAGTCAATTGGTTTGGCTATGAATTGGTGGGAGTGTACAGCAGTTTTACATGTAAGCAATGAAGCAGCTATAACCACACTCTTCATTCATGTGGTCCTCTCTCACGTTCAGATTCAAGATTTTCTTTACATGAGAGTGATTCTAATTTTTTCTCAGTCTAAGCGTGGGGTTGTTACAGGATTTGTTTGGACGGCTTATGCATGACCATGTCCATATCCGGCCTATGCCGTGTTCCCTCCTTTGTGTTTAAGCTCGGAGAGAAGGGTGGCTGGAGAGAGAGAGACTTCCCGTTGAGTGCCACTGGAAGTCCAGATTCTATCCCTATCTCAATGTATCTGTTAATGTACAACAACATTCAAGTACCATAAGTTATGATGCAAAGTGTAAAATCTATTTTATTGGTATATAATAAACTCCTTTTACAAAGCTCTTGACTCACACAAGAAGCTTTAGAGAAAGAAACTTACTCAGGCTGATCAGGAGCATTTTCGGGATCCACACTCATCATGTACATATATATCTTTCTTTGGTTTCTCTTCCACCACTGGTGGCTGTTCATTCTGCAGGTGCTGAAATATAGAACCAAATGGATCGGCTTGAAAAGTTGGATGGTCTAGAACCTTGTTCAGTCTTTTCCCTTCCTTCAAACTACACACACACAATACAACCCTTTTCAGATCACAACAAAGATAGTTTAAGCAACAATGAAAGTGGAGACATACACGAGCTCTTGATGCCTTTTGCAAATTCTGGAAGAAAGTCGGAGAGGGCAGGAAAAGATTATTCGCCTTTAGTTTTCTTCTTCTGAACAATAACCATAATAAAAAGGTTCAAAGCTTTCAAACTTGACACTCAAAGACTCGAATGTAAACACTAATTGTACAAGTGGCTGACAAAACATAAATCTGTAGCAAGACCAAGAACAAAACACTACTCGGATTGCAGTACCGCAACCGTCCAGACAGAGATTACTACTTTAGCGGCAATTGGGATAAATAACGAAAGTTTATTTAAGAATGGTGCTTACCTTACCAATCTCCTATGGGACAGACAAAGAAGTAAGTGTATCTTTGACCTCTGCATTAACAAACAATTTCGTAAATAATTTTAAAACTTTTAAGACATACAAACACCCATTTGCAATCAGAGCTTACTTGTGTAAAACTGAAGCTTCTTATCAGCTTTACAAGCTGTTGCTGAACTTCCAGACTTGTGTTTTGTTGGTCTACTCCTGCCATGCGCTGCTCGTACCACTAGTTCCCTCCAGCGTGTGCTGCTCATGCCACTTCTTTCCAAGTTCTTCAAGAAACTCATCTTTCGTCTCTTCAACTTCACTGGGTTTCCATTGTTCGGTCAACGAGGCAAGCACAGCGACAGCATAGCTCATCTCGGGTCTCTGCTCGGGAGTTTTGGCGCAACAGTGACTGGCCAGTTTAGCCACTTCAGAAATGCTGCCTCGGTTGTCTTCAGTGATTTGAATGGTCACATTTTCGAAGGAGGCTTCTTTGACCAGGTTCATGAACCAGAGAGATATCTGGGGATCTTCAGATCGTTTTTTGTCGAGGGCTTTTTGTCCTGTTAGTAGCTCCATCAAAACCACTCCGAAACTGTAGACATCCAGTTTTCTGGTAATCCGTCCTGTCACTGTAATAAATGAATGTCATTTGTCTAGTAAAACAAATATATTACAAAATAGTAAAATATGTTTAGATATTTGACTTGAGAAAAAAATAAAAGACTATACTTGTGTATTCAGGTGGAAGGTAACCAATTGTTCCAGCGGATTTCTCGGTAGTGAATGAATCTTTGCCTTCAGCTGTTGACCGGACTAAACCGAAATCAGATACCCTGGCTCGCAAGTCATCTCCCAGAAGAATATTTGAAGGTTTTAAATCTCGGTGAATGTAACTTCTGTTTTGCCGAGACAATGTGTGCAGATACTCGATCCCTCTAGCAACATCAAGGGCAATCTTAAGCCGCTTATTCCAGTCTAGGGGTTCCAATCCATGATCCCTCGGGTGATATAGGTGTTTGCTCAACGGGCCATGCATCAACTGATAAACAAGTAGTCTCTTCTCCTTCGATAGAGTACCCTAGGAGAACCACTAGATTGCGATGATGGATCTTACTTAACACACTGACTTCACAGTTGAAGGTGTCGATACCAATCAAAGGGTCATCTTTTCCCATTCTCTTGACTGCGATGTCAGTTCCATCAGATAGTGTGCCCTTGTACACAAGTGAAAACCCACCTCTACCGATGAGGTTACCATCACTGAAGTCAGAAGTAGCTTCCCTGAGAATATGAAAGGGAATCATGTTGTCGTCAGCAGCTACCACGACACTAGATGGCTGAGCTTGTAGTTCAATCGTTTCTGGTTCTGTCTCCATAGCAGAACTCTTCTTTCTAATCACCAGATAGTAATATAGAACTCCTATTACTCCAGCGAGCAGAAACCCTATCCCAATACCAATCCAAACGAAAGACTGTCTCGAGATAACCCGATCCTTCTCAATCTGCGTGTTGCCTTCAGCAAATACAACCTCTTTCCTAACCTTTGGAATTTTACCATGCAGGTCATTATAGGAAACATCAAGAATGACCAGTTTCTTCAACTTGGTAAGAAGCTCGAGAGGGATGATGCCGGTAAGTCTGTTATGAGCCAGATCAATTTCACTCAGAGAACTGAGCTCTGCGAATCTGGGAGATATGATACCTGTCAGATTGGAGTTTATAAAGGCTATCGCCGTGATGACACCATCTGTACAGGAAATCCCGTACCATTGTTGACAAGTATCATTTCCTACCCAACTCTCTGCATGTACATGCGGTAAACCTACATCTTCAGCTATAGCAAACAGAGTAGCGATTCTGAGATCCGGAGAATCCAAATTTCTTCTCGGACTCACACGTGCCGAGGTAACCACAGCCAAGAAACAGATTACAAGGCAGAGACTTCTGAACTTCGCTAGATCCGGTCTCGAACTCATATCTGACCGAGACATGCCGGACTCAACAGTTGGTTACCTGAAAGCAAAATAAAACAGATCAAGATTTATTAGTAAAGGAAGTATACCGTTTTCAATAGATAATATGCATACATACTACGTACATGAGTTTCAAATACAATTTTACATTCAATTCACAAAAAAATTAACAAAAGGTCCAAACTTCAATCATGAGCGATTAGAGAGAGAACTCACCACAATGAGAAGGTGACAGTGTAATTCGAGCGTTACCCTCATCTGTGTGGCATCATGTTCATCAAATCCCTGGGAGATAGAAGATATGATCAGTTTAGAACTCAACAAACTCTCAGACAAATGTTGTATAGAAACAGTTTTCTTTTTTCGTTTTCAAATACAATTTTACATTCAATTCACAAATTTTTTAGAAAAAGGTCCAAACTTCAATCATGAGCGATTAGAGAGAGGAACTCACCACAATGAGAAGGAGACGGTGTAATTCAAGCTTTCTCTTGTTCTTTTGTAGGGTTCGATCAACGGATCATAATGTTTCAGGGGAAGAAAGACCAAGAAAATAAAAACAATTGAAATAAAGAAGTTTCTGTTTACGGTAAGCCTTTAGTGGACATCCCAAACAAAGGTAAAGCAAATTTGTCTTCCCTAATTAGTAAGTTGTAATTCATTTGGCATCAAGATTTTAAAAGACTCTGTTTTGAAAACTAGGGCGGAATTAATCTACCACCGGAGGTATTTTGATTGAATAGGAAGTGGTAATCTACTTAAAAGAAACAGAGAGAGTTGCAGAGGTGATGGACTAGAAAAGGAACACGGGTGGGACTATATATTTTACTATTTTTAAATGATTAGGTATCGAACCCGGGGCCGTAGCTCTATCTTAAAACGGAAATTAACCGCCTGAGCAGTGATTCTCTTTACTATTCCGACTAGATGCAATTTGCTCTTTATTTAAAACTAGTAGTTAATTACTACCTACTGGTTGGTAATTTGGATCTTAATTACAAGTGTTACAACCCTGAAAAGAGGTTGTGTATCAACCGCATTCTTCCTTTTGTTTGTAAACTAAAACAAGTAACACTATTATATGCTGTAACTTATTTTTTATAATTTTAAAATTACCAGTACGCTTTTTTAACTTAAGACATGGTTGTTCTATTTTTCTTCATAACTTATCATATTAATACCGTAAAGCAAGTCAGTACCTATATTACGAGGGAAGCGAAAACAGATACGTGGAGCGAAAGTGTATACAAAGGCAAAAGCAAGATCTTTTAAAAATTAGGAATTGGCTCGTCTGGCGTATATCCATATATATATATACATTAAAATATAAGAAAATTATATAAATTTTAAAACTACAACTTATATGATTTACATTTAAAATACAACATTTATTCATTTATAATAATTTTGAAATGATTTCATATTAAAATTGTGAAAATACACATAACTTAAGTTTAAAAGAAATTATTATATTAATTATTTTTAATACTTCATAAATAATTGGAAAAATATATTTGAATATTATATATATATATATATATCTTTAATAAAACCTCAATGGATAAATATAATTTATAGTATTAGTTTTCATATTTTTATATTTATATTTTCTACTTTGTTGTTATTAAAATTTGGATTTTATATAAATTAAAACTATAATTTTATATTTTTATTGATTTATGACATTGTGTTTTCTCAAAAAAATAGAAGTGTGATTCCAAAATGGAATCATAAGCTTCAAACGTTGTTTAAAGAAAATATTTTATAAGCGTTTGAAAGCGAGATTCCATAAACTTCCGAGGTTCTGGCGGAAGTGGACATCCGATGAAACTTCAATACAACCTTGGTCAGTACTTGGTACTGCATGTTATTTTTGGATGCTGATGGACTTTTTAATTAATAGACTTCTAATTTTAAACATTAACTATGTGTTTTCCTATGCCATGCACAAACATAATAACTTTTTTAAAATAATTTATTATATTAATTTTATTTAATTATTTTTCATTTTTTAAAAGTAATTATTTTTAATTGAGATTCTACTTAGTTTATGCATTTAGTTTAAATGAATAATTTTATTTTTATGAAATAATAATTTTTATACATTTTACTGTTGTAAAATAATGATCAATATATATCACATTTTAAAAATATTTATGTCATTTTTCATATAGTGATTTTAGACTAAAACAATTAATTGGTAAATAGTATATATGGTATTATTTAAAATGAATGATATAATTATTTAAACGCAATAGTATATATTTAAAAATATTTTTGTAACAGTAGATAAATTTTGTAGATAAAAATATAAGTAGTTTCCACAGAAAATATTATTTACAGAATAAAAATACCGTAAAACTATTTACATATGTTTATCTATATTTTATTATTTTATATCTTAAACATGAATTATAATACCATGTATATATATTATATTTAATAAAATCATAAATATGAGCGGTATCCAAAATAATTTATTTCATAAAACTTAAATATAGTAAAGTTACATTTATACCATTTAAATTCTCATTTGGAACATTGAAAAAATATAAATTTCAATAAACAAATGAATATTTTATTTTGTTATTAATTTGCTTGTTTTACTTATTACTTTAAATTTTTCATTTCTATAATTGAACTATGTCATAACTAATTTTATACCATGTCATAATTAACAAAGATCCATATCATATTTTTTGTTGACTTATTCTTGAGTTCACCCTAATTTCACCCTTTAGGGTGAATCTCTATGTTCACCAACTAATAGGATTATGTTATTTCATATTCGATATTTTTTTAAATGAACCAAAATATTATCAAAATATATTATGTTATTAAAATAAAACTTTTTTTTCAAAATTGACTCAAAACTCAAAGTCAATCACAAAATTAACCTATGTTTTTGGACATTTCATTTGCCCTATTCACCCACAAGTTTAGATTATTCATGTATTTTTCTTTGAAATGATATTTTTACTCTCTCCTCTCTCATCATCAAAGTATTTACTAGATTGTCATTGTCATCAATATACCAACCACCATGAACAACTAATTTGAAGCTCGATGCACCTCAAATCCATTTACACTTATTCTTTCTCAATTCTTATGAACTAAAACAACATCTCTTTCACTTTCTCTCTATATTCATCCAAAACCCAAGATTTTGATTGAAATTTTTATGGTTCATAGAGCCATTGAAGCTACTGATTCTTGGTGGATCACTTTTGATTCTGGGGTGATTGGAGAAGACTTATATGTGCTAAACAAGTTATATCGGTTGAAACTATGAAATCAGTTTTTTCCAGATCTATTCGCCCAGGGCGATTTCCGTGAAGTCTTACGGTTGTAAATGACTTACATGGAAGTCGTGCAGTGATGTAGAGGTTAGTTTTGTAATTAACTTTTAAATGTGTTTTAGAGCGACATACATGGAAGTCGTCCATCTTTGTTTGTAAAAAAATTGAGGCGACTTCCATGGAAGTCGTCAGGTTGAACGAAGTTAGTTTTCATTATGATGATATTATGTTCGAAATTTAACTTTTCTGGGCGACTTACCATAAGTGTCAAGTAGAAAATTAAAAATTAATATTTTGTTATATCTTGGCGATTTTTATGTAAGTCGTCTCAGGGTTAGTTTTCAATTGAAAAATAAAACATAAAAATTTATTTAGGCGACATTGAAAGTCGTCCATGCTTTGCTTATTATGGATCAAAATTGCCTATCTTGGATGACTTCCATGTAAGTCGGTGAATGGGGCGACTTAAGTGTAAGTAAGTCGGTGGACGACTCCGGTGTAAGTTGTCTTGAAAAAAAATTTATTTTATTTTTCAGTTGCAAAATAACAGAGAGACTTACATGGATATCGATCAGGTATCAAAAATATTGTTTTTTTTACTTTTCTCTTGACGATCCGAGAAAAGTCACATTTCTAACATCAGATTAAATGTAAAACTAACCCGTTCATAGATAATTTACATGAAAGTCATATCAATTTTTTTTTTACAAACAAAGATGGGCGACTCCATATAAGCCGATGCCACGATTTCGTTTGTATAGCATATAAAATTAGATGACATAAGGAAAAAGACAGAGAATTAATGCACCGATTTATTTCTCTTTTTAGTCAACAGTCAAAAATCAAAATGCTTCTTTTTCCGGCTTTGCTAAATGGTACTAGACGGAGAAAAAATTGTAGATTTAATTTTTGTTTTAACTTTTTTTTTGAGCAACTTTTGTTTACCTTAAATATTATTTGTTTTCCTGTACCATGTGCAGTGATAATTTTTAAAAATTAAATTATATTAAAAATGAAATTTATTAATATCATATATTTTATTATTTTTGACTAATATTTGATATAAAGTTGATTATTTAAGCATAAAATTAAAAAAAAAATTGTTTATTTTAAATTACATTTAATAATATATATGTAATATATTTAAAATTTGAATCTTAGATAAACAATTTATCTGTTTACTTTGGTTAAATGTATTAAATCAACTTGTATAAAATTACTAAAAATCATATAAAATTATATAGTTATTGAAAATTATAACTAAACAATATTTATAAAATTTGTAGATATCTAAAAGAAACTAATGAAATTACAATTAATAATTTATTAATTTTTTTAAAAAGATGTAAAAAATTTTGAAAATATTAGTAATAAAAATTGTATAATTATAAAAATACAATTAAATAATTTATTTTGAAATTTATAATGCATATTTTAATATATTTATTTTATTGATGATTTATGAATTATTACCATATTTTAAAAAGTTTAACAAAAATATAAATCAACATTAAATGTAATGTATTAGTTATTGTCATATTCTATAAAGTTTACCAAAATATATGTCATGTAATAAATGTGATTGTCTATGTCATATTAATTATAAGCTATGTCATCAATCTTGTTAGCCATGTTTTTTTTCAGCGAGAATGATTGTCGAGGACATATGTATAAATCAATTAAGAAATATATTTTTGAGAGTGGATAAATATATGTATCCGAAAAACATAGAATACTACTGATTAATTAATGGTTCCTTTCATGAGCAAAAATGTAATAAATTTCGATATAGTTATTTGACCCATGATCTCTCGAAATTATTTGTATCTCACGTCCCTCAGGTTTGTGATGATGTGGCATCCAAGCTGGACAAGAAGAAGAAAGAAGTAAAGACTGTGGAGGAAACCACAGGTTTGCCGTTGAGATTGGAGGAAGCGAAGCTTGTGGCTGCGGTGGTTTGACGATGATGCAGAAGACGAACTCGCATGAGAGTGGCGGTGATTTTCACCAGAGGCGGACATCGGAATCTTCGAAGTCGCGTTAGTGACAGTTAGGTGACTTGCGAACGAGAAGCTCCTCCGACACCGAATTGAATTCTCAGGAGGTATTGTTTCCCAATCTAGAACGAAACCGGAAGGATTCTCAGTTAGGTTATCGAGCTGGTGTGTATTGATTGTTGATAATTGCGATCATATTCTCTGTAATGGTGTGGTTCTGCTATGAGCTGTTGTACAAAGATGAATCCACTTCGCTCAGGGAAGATGTTCAAAGGAGAGAGAAATATAGTGCAGATGATAGCATCACCAAGTGTGGCAAATCGAATCATGTCACTGTTCTTGAGATATACTCACCAAGTGAAACAAATTGTACCACTGATTTGAGACATGGGAAGGATTCAAGTTTGAGAAAAGGCATTGAACCAGACAGACATTGTGTTTCATGGTATTGATATGGTTCCAGAGGCATCCAGAAAAGTTCGCATTCAGTCTTTTGAGGACCAGTTTGGTGGGAATGGAAAGAAGCGGCTTGGATCATCAAATGGAAGGAAACTTCATGTTCTTCATTGTTCTTGGCCGTGAAAACGTCTCCAGCAAATCAGCTGCATGCCACACATATGAAAATTGACATGAGTCTACATGAAGAAACAACACCAAGTTTCCTGACATTTGATGCAGTGACTGGCGTAACTCAAGAACATGCCGTTATCTTGTACACAAGTCTACTAGACCTGAATATCAAGTGTGGCATCGTTGGAGATACAAGACAATTCAGACCATCGACGAGTGTCACTTACGCTGTTGCCACAAGTGTGCAGAGAGAATATTTTGGTTATCTTGCAAGCCTGTGCACAAAGGTATCCTTGGCTTTGAGATCAGACTCTGCATTTTATGGCGAGATGCAGAACAGTCAATTGGTTTGGCTATGAATTGGTGGGAGTACAGCAGTTTTACATGTAAGCAATGAAGCAGCTATAACCACACTCTTCATTCATGTGGTCCTCTCTCACGTTCAGATTCAAGATTTTCTTTACATGAGAGTGATTCTAATTTTTTCTCAGCGTGGGTTGTTACAGGATTTGTTTGGACGGCTTATGCATGACCATGTCCATATCCGGCCTATGCCGTGTTCCCTCCTTTGTGTTAAGCTCGGAGAGAAGGGTGGCTGAGAGAGAGAGAGACTTCCCGTTGAGTGCCACTGGAAGTCCAGATTCTATCCCTATCTCAATGTATCTGTTAATGTACAACAACATTCAAGTACCATAAGTTATGATGCAAAGTGTAAAATCTATTTTATTGGTATATAATAAACTCCTTTTACAAAGCTCTTGACTCACACAAGAAGCTTTAGAGAAAAGAAACTTACTCAGGCTGATCAGGAGCATTTTCGGGATCCACACTCATCATGTACATATATATCTTTCTTTGGTTTCTCTTCCACCACTGGTGGCTGTTCATTCTGCAGGTGCTGAAATATAGAACCAAATGGATCGGCTTGAAAAGTTGGATGGTCTAGAACCTTGTTCAGTCTTCTGCAAGCATACTCTTCTGCTCCAAAGGAGACCAAGACAAGGAGCAGGAGCGATCCCTTCTACAAGTTACAGAGTAGACATAAATGTGTTAGTGGGAGAGCGTGGCCTAAGGAGATCATAAACTTGTCTAATGGAGTATTTTTCAGGTACTTCACCTTGTGTATCTTATCCCTTTACAATTCCAGTTTTAGGTTTGCTTGCTTCAAGTGTTTTAGATATATGCCTTGTCTGTTTGAGAGGTTGTAATACTCAAGTAACACATAAGATTAGGGATGTTAAAATGGGCCTAGTGCCCGCGGGCCGTAACGGGCAGGGTCTAAACGGGCAGCGCCCGTACCCATTTAGTTATAAAAATACCCAGTGATAACTCTTTTTACTTCTCCACTTATCGTGAAAGCTAAGGTTGGGATATTTAAACAACTTTGCCAAATCTTTTAATACTTCAAGTGAGTATCTTTAATTCTTTATGTCTGAACTTATTTATGTATGTGAGAGAACTCGATTTTGGACTCAGTAATAGCTGACATAACTTGATTATTCACACGATCTTCACCTGACAGCCACTGTAATAATCATACCAAACCATGTCTTTTTTTTTCAGTTTCTTTGTGCTTATTATCTTTTATTTAACATTCTTTGACTTCTCTGCATTATTGCTTATATTAACATTCTCTGCATTATTTAACATATCTTTTTCAGTTTCACTGCATTGCTTATATTAACATTCTTTGACTTCTCTGGTATTCTTTTTTGTATTGGCAGGATGGATTTGGAGTCTCTTGAGACAATAGCAATCCTTGATGCTCAAAGGGATTACATGGACATGAATGAAGAAGATGCTTTGAATGAGGAAAATGCAATGAGGGAGGGAGAAACAGAAGTGCAAGAACCAGACAAGAGTGACACACAAGCTACTGCAACAACTCAAACTCAAGTGACACAACCACGTAATAGACGTTTAACTTCTAACATGCAATGAGAAAGTTCAATGTTAGGTAACCAATAAACTCATTTTAACTTACGTTTGTATCTCCTAATTGTTCAGCATGGACAGTCATTGGTTCTGTTCTGTACTAAATCTGTGTGTGTAACTGTTCTTGGTTTGAGTTTTGTTGTAAACTACGCTATTGTCACTTTCATCATGTGCTGTTTTCAGATGCATGAGATATTACTCTTTCTTATGTTTTGGTTTGGCATATTTTCAGATAACAAGAAGATGGAGAAATGGTCTCGTTGGTTTGAGATTAAAGGAGGTGGATGAAGTTGGTTTCTATCTTGTTTTTTCTATATGCTTTGTAGTTTTTTTATGAAGTGAACTTTAATTAATTTCAGATTCTCTATGTTTGTTGTATTTCACTTTCTGAATTTCAGATTTTATGTATTTGCAGATTTTAATTATGTATTAGATACAAATCAGGTTTATTATATATGAAGATAATTAAAACTGCATTTAGCTAAAAAAAAATTAAATAGAGAAAAGGTCATTATATAAAACAGTTTATTTAGATTTACATGGTAAAAAATAATAACAAATCTGTATTTAAAAATGAATAAAATTGTAGATGTAAGAAAAAATAAACGGGTTCACGGGCCTAAACGGGCACATTCACGTTAAACGGGTACGCAGCTAAACGGGCACGATGTTGACGGGCTTTAAACGGGCATGACTTTGACGGGCTTTAAACGGGCGGGTACTATACGGGCAGGGCCTAAACGGGCCCGGGCTGCCCGTATTAACATCCCTACATAAGATACCTGTGTTGACAAGAGATGACAGTGTACAAGTTAAACCTCAACAAACAACGACATACTACAAAATTCATTTACAGAGTAAGAATATAAAGTCTTACCAGTCCAAAATTGCAGTGTGTTGTTTGGTCTTTCTTGGTTGGTCACAGAGACAAGAAGGAGTTGCTGCTGTTATGTTTAAAGATGGTTGCTCTGAAACAGTAATAGCACATCAACTCAGGCTACAACAGATTAGCAAATATTTAAGATTGTGAGAGATTGAATATTATGTTGTCACAAGCTCATACTTACCAGCTCGAGTGCTAAGTTTCCCAAACTTCCAGACTTGCGTTGTTGTTGGTCTAGTCCTGCCATGCGGGGCTGCTCGGACCACTACTCGCCTCCTCCAACCTGCGCTGCTGCTCATGCCACGTTTTCCCAAGCTCTTCAAGAAACTCGTCTTTGGCCTCTTCAGCTTCAATGGGCTTCCACTGTTCTTCTGTCAACGAGGCAAGCACAGTGACAGCATAGCTCATCTCGGGTCTCTGCTCGGGTTTCTTGGAGCAGCAGTGAGTGGCTAGTTTAGCAACTTCATAAATACTAGCTCGGGTCTCTTCTGTGAGCTCGATGGTTTTATCAGTCACCTTGGCCAAGGAGGCTTGGTCAAGGCTCTTGAACCGAAGTGATATATGCGGAGCAGTTTCACCAGTTTCACATCTTGTCTTTTCTATAGCTTTCTCTCCGGTTATCAGTTCCATTAATATCACTCCGAAACTGAAAACATCAAATTTTCTCGAAACCCTTCCTGCCACTGTAGTAATAAAAGAGATAAATCATTTGTCAGGTAAATAAATTTTGTAATAAATCATTTTGTAATATAGTAAAAGACCATACTTGTATATTCCGGTGGAAGGTAACCAATTGTTCCAGCAGATGTTTGGGTTGTGAATGAATCTTTGCCTTCAGCTGTTGACCGAACTAAACCAAAATCAGATACCCTGGCTCGCAAGTCATCTCCCAACAGAATATTCGAAGGCTTTAAATCACGGTGTATATAGCTTCGGTTTTGGCGAGATAAGGTGTGCAGATACTCGAGCCCTCTAGCAACATCCAGTGCAATCTTAACCCGCTTAGTCCAGTGTAGGGGTTCCAATCCCTCATCCCTCCAGTCATACAGGTGTTTACTCAAGGGGCCTTGATTCATCAGCTGATAAACCAATAATCTCTCTCCTCCTTCGATACAATACCCTAGGAGATTCACAAGATTGCGATGCTGGACCTTACTAAGCACGCTGACTTCGCATTTGAACGCGTCGATACCAATCAAACCGTCTTTTTTCCCCATTCTCTTGACCGCGATGTCAGTTCCATCAGACAGCCTGCCCCTGTAGACAACTGAAAACCCACCTCGACCGATGACATTACCATCGCTGAAATCGACTGTAGCTTCCCTGAGGATATGAAAGGGAATCATATCGTCCTCAGGAGAGACTACTATCTCTCTAACGATGCTGGATGGCTGAGCTTGTAGTTCAGTAGGCTCTGGTTCTGTCTGCAAATCAGAAGTTCTCTTTCTCATGACCAGATAGTAATACAGAACTCCAATTACTCCAGCGAGAAGAAAGCCTATCCCAATACCGATCCAAACGAAAGCCTGTCTGGAGATAGCATGATCTGTCTCAATCTGCAGGTTGCCTTGAGCAAATACAACCTCTTTCCTAAACTCTGGAACTTTGCCGTGCAGGTCATTATAGGAAACATCCAAAATGCTCAGATTCTTCAACTTGGTAAGAATCTCCACGGGAATGGTGCCAGTTAGTCGATTATGAGAAAGATCAATAGTAGTCAGAGTACTGAGCTCTGCGAATCTGGGAGATATAAAACCTGTCAGATTGGTGTTCGTTAAGTATATGGTCGTGATGATACCATCTGTACAGTCGATCCCGTACCATTTCTGACAGGGATCGTTTCCTTTCCAACGGGCTGCAAGGATACGCGGAAAACCAATATCTTCGGCTATTAAAAATAGAATTGTGATTCTAGGATCCTGAGAATCCAAACGTCGCCCCGGACTCACACGTGCCGAAGTGACCACTGACAAGAAACATATGACAAGGAAGACACTTCTTAACCTCGCTGGATCCAGTCTCGAACTCATATCTGAACCAAATATTCCGGACTCAACACTTGGTTACCTGAAAGCATAATAAAACAGATCATTCATGCATTAGTTAAGGAAGTATACCGGTTCAATAGATAATGCTACGTACATGAGTTTCTACATCTAAAGTGACTGCTACTATTGTTTTCTATGTATATATCTATTGAAAGGAAGTGGCCGTAAGGAATGGGCAGAGTAGGTCGTTCTGGTTTGATAACTGGTCTAAGCTTGGGCTGTCTATGGGATATCAATGGTTTCTGATGCATTGATAAGATAAAGACGACAGGAGGCATCTGCTCAGATTTCCTCAATTCAACTGATACAGCAATTGGCCTAAGCTCTCCATCAATCATATCAAGTTCTGCAGAAGCTGAGAGACATATAGTTTCCATTCGGAAATGTTCAACCCGAAAGTGCATTACGGTTATCAATATTCCCCCGGTGGAGAACCAATTTGTCCTCAAGTTGTTGAACATTAAACCAGTGTCGTGATCCTCAAATCACTTGTGTCACTAACGCACTAATTTAAAGGAAAGAAGCCCAATTTCTGGTCTTACTCTGTTCACCAGTCATATAAATAGAACTCCCATTTATCTCTTCCATTCCTGTTAAAAATAGATTCAGAGATGCAGTGACAAAAACCTCCGATGGTGTGGTTTTTGAGCCAAATAATATATGCTCGTGAACGGTTGGTTCTTCACAAGCTACCAGATCGTGGAGCTTTGCACTGGTACGGATGTCCACTGTTTGGTTCAAGAGAGCATCACTCATCCCATTGTTCCTGTTCGCTTCCCCAACCATCCTTACTACTGAAACTCCCTTGAGAATTTTAACTGCAAAAAGAAACTTGTTGTGATTGTGGTCCCAGCTGCATAGTCAATTTAACAAAGACTCAAAGATATTTGTCTCACAACTTCTTCCCCCCTGGATCCCAATCGCCATCAGTAACAGAAGCCTGAAACTCATAGTGGTCTTGAGTTTGAACGAAGAAATCAGAATTGTCATCACTCCTTGGCCCTGTTGTGTTCTTTCTTGAGAAGCTCTAGTGATTTACTGCCTGGTAGTCTCGTCTTGACCTGGATGATCCCACACAATATAGCTTACGAGAAGGATCCAATTCCTCAATAACAGTTCGACCAACGCTTAGGTTTTTGTCACTTTACACCCCTGAAACTTCTTTCCAATTCCCAAACAACAAAGACAAGTATTGACTGACTACTAGCATCAACCAAACTCCATAAAGGTTCTGGAGGCTTCTTAGATATAACCTGCCCCCATGATCGTTTCTTTTCCTCACCATAACGAACGTGGTTCCATTATGTCTCCCACTAGCCTTCTTATTCTTACCATCTGATTCTTTGTCTCAGTGCGTGCCTTAACGGAAATGTTTAGACTAATCAACTCCTTCTTTCTGGTCTTGTGGTAAGACACCAATTTACTGAGAGAGCTTTTTCTGGAGCACAACACATCCTGTGTAAACAGCTTTTCTACCTTTGAACCGAACCTTATGGAAACCTCGTTGCCCCTTCTGTTGCTGAACATGAGAGAGTTCAACTTGGCTCTTAATTATACTTGCTCCTTCTCTCTGATTCAGACAACATTGATGATATTTCATCTTGCAGTCACTTAATGCCAATGTCCCCGCGACTCCAATTTGGCCTAAGCTCTCCATCAATCATATCAAGTTCTGGAGAAACTGAGAGACATATAGTTTCCATTCGGAAGTCTTCAACCCCGAAAGTGCTTACGGTTTATCACCTTTCTCTTTGCTTCTCATCAAGGGTTTAGGAGTTTTTTTTTTTTCGTTTTCAAATACAATTTTACACTCAATTCAAAAAATTAAAAATAAGAAAAAGGTCAAAACTTCAATCGTGTGCCCTCAAAAATTAAAATCCAAATAGAGAGAACTAACCACAATGTGAAGGGTTGATCGAGCTTTCTCTCCTTTGTTAGGGTGTGATCGAGCTTCTTTTTTTTTTGAAAAAGGAGAGAACTAACCACAATGTGAAGGGTTGATCGAGCTTTCTCTACTTCGTTTGTTAGGGTTTGATCGAGCTTTTTTTTGAAAAAGGAGAGAACTAACCACAATGTGAAGGGTTGATCGAGCTTTCTCTACTTCGTTTGTTAGGGTTTGATCGAGCTTCTTTTTTTTTGAAAATCCAAATAGAGAGAACTAACCACAATGTGAAGGGTTGATCGAGCTTTCTCTACTTCGTTTGTTCGGGTGTGATCGAGCTTCTTTTTTTTTTTTTGAAAAAGGTGATCGAGCTTCTCTTGTTCGTTTCTTAGGGTGTGATGAACGGATGATGTTAGGGGAAGAAGACCTACAAAATAAAAACAAATTGAAATAAAGAAGAAGTTTCCTCTTCTGTTGGTTTCTTTTGCAAGT
Source organism: Brassica carinata (assembly GCA_016771965.1). Classification (NCBI taxonomy): domain Eukaryota; kingdom Viridiplantae; phylum Streptophyta; class Magnoliopsida; order Brassicales; family Brassicaceae; genus Brassica; species Brassica carinata. Next base: position 2,245,886 of record CM028689.1, on the reverse strand, counting down.
ATCTTAAAAAAAGTAAAGCGATTTTTAATCCCTAATTAGTAACTCGTAATTCATTTGGCATCAAGATTTTAAAAGACTCTGTTTTGAAAAACTAGGGCGGAATTAATCTACCTGTGGTGGGCGAGGAGTTAGTTCACCACCACCGGAGGTATTGATTGAATCAGTTAAAGAAGTGGTAATCTACTTAAAAGAAACAGAGAGAGTTGCAGAGAGGTGACGGAGTAGAAAAGGAACACGAGCGGGACTATATATTTTACTATTTTAAAATATTTAGGTCTCGAACCCGGGGCCGTAGGTTTATCTAAAAATGGAAATTAACCGCCTGAGCAGTAATTTTTTTTAAACTTTCCGACTAGATTTATTATAATTTATTTATTTAATACTACTAGTAATTAACTACTGCCTTACTCGTTGGTGATTTGGAGCTTAATTACAACCCTGAAAAAGAGGTTGTGTACAATATCAACCCTCTTCTTCCTTTTGTTTGTAAACTAAAACAAGTAACACTATTTATTATATGCTGTAACCTTCTTTTTTTAACATTTTTTAATTTATAAATTACCATAGGCTTTTTTTAACTTAAAGAGAAATAACTTAACACGATTTCTATTTTGTTCCGCACCAAACAACCTTATTCATGCACAGATTTTTTATCTTTTAGTCAACAGTCAAAAATCAAAATGCTTATTTTGCTGGCTTTGGTAATTTCTTTTTGTTTGGAACCAATTTTTTGATTTCTCATAAATGGTATTAGACGGAGAAAATGTACATTTAATTTTGCTTAAATTAAATATATGTATTACTTGCAGATAATATATTATATACTTAATGCAATATTTTCATGAAATTGTTAAGACTTTTGTCCAATCTGATTTTAAAGTTTAAACATTTTTTTTTCTTTTTCAAAAAACTACTAGAACTTGATCATCGCGCGCATCTGAGTTGATTTTGATTTTAATTTTTTTTATGAATTGTTTAATGAAAATTTTAAACACAAGATATTTGGATATTTCTAAGTTCTTACGAAAATACCAGGACCCAGAATAATCCGACTCGATTCTTCCGGGTATTTGTAATATCTGAATGAAATTTAATTTTAAAACCTCAAAGTCTGATATCAAGGAAAAAACGATTATACTAGAATTAGTACTTGGATGCCCATATCTGAATGGAGTTTTATTAACCGGTTTGAATTTTTTGTTACGAATGAAGCAATTTCATTCAAAGCTATGAAAGTATTATGATTAACACGTAAAATAAATGATTTCAAATTATTATAATAAATACAATTAACAGATACTTAGGAAAAGTGAAAAAATGCAATAAAACACTTAAAATAGTTAAATTTTGCTTTATACTTTGTAATAAATGCTGTCAAATTAATAAAAATACAATTAATGAAGTGGTTACAATTATATGAAAATATGAAAAATCTGTAGAAACAATTTAAAGATAGGCAAATATCTTCAATTTTAATAAAAAGAAGATAATGAGTAGGGGTAGGCGTTCGGATACCCATTCGGGTTTCGGTTCGGGTCTATTAGGGTTTCGATTTTTGGGTCAAAAATTTCAGTTCCATTCGGGTATTTCTAAATTTTGGTTCGGGTTTGGTTTGGATCTTTGCGGGTTCGGTTCGGGTTCGGATAACCCATTTAAATTATTTTTAAAATTTGAAAATTTCATTATATATTTTAAATTTCTCAAAATCTATAAAAGTTAATATATTACATATAAATTTGAATAATATATGTCAAAATACCTAAACTTAATATATAAATTGGTTTGATTTGAATATTTGGATAGATAATCAATATACTTTAGCTATTTTAAACATTACTATTTGACTATTTGTATATATTTTTCAAGTATTTTGAACAATTTAAAAGTACCTTATATATTTTGGATGTATTTAATATACATTAAATTTAAAAATAAGTAAAATATTTAGCTATATAAATCTATACACGAAATACTTCGGTTCGGATTGGGTTCGGATTCGGTTTTATTGATACAAAAATTTCGAACCCGCTCGGATAATTAATTAATTTTGGTCGGATTCGGTGCTACTTTTTCGGATCGGGTTCGGTTCGGTTTTTCGAATTCGGATATTTTTTCCAGCCCTAATAACGAGAATAGATACACCAATCTAAACCTTTATATTTTCATGAAAACCGCTTAATGTTTTGTTTAATTTAGATTGGCTATTTGTTGCAGAGAATATATTCTATATGAGATATGTTAAGACATTTTCCAATCTGATTTTTAAAGTTTGTATATTTCTTTCCTTTTTAAAAGAAATCAATTACAATAGGGATGAATCTGCACCGATCTATATAAAAGGATACGACCATTATCGTTTGATCTAAGAAGCTTGAAGCACAAAAACTTATCTTCACCAAAAAATCGAGCTACAAAGACAATAATAATGTCAGCAAAAAAAATTCAAGTTGTTTATCTGCTCTTAACTATTTTTCTCCTTTTTTCTCAGTCTACAGGTAAGATTTTCTTCCTATATTATTCATAGCAGAGATGCCAGAGAATGCTACATAAAAACTTAATCCATATTTTATTTATACTGTTTTCAATCAATTTTCCAGCAAACAGATGCGTGTACAGAGGTCCTTGTAAAATTAATGACGATTGCAAGAAGATATGCACTTTCCCTGGGGATGATCCATCTATACTTGAGTTGCCTGAATAACCCCCCAATTAATGGACAATGTTGTTGTAGACATTCAAACTAAGGAATAGTCTTGTCATAGAAGAATGCATATTCATAAATTTGTGGCATTGCTTATCATAAAATTTAACAAAAATACATTGGTGATGATTGGGTCGACCGTGGCTGTACAAATTTAGCTGTAAAAATTTATTTGTAAGTAAGTTGATCGTAGTTGTAAAGTTGTTACTGTAAATTTTATTGTAGATAATTTTGTTGTAGTTAAATTATTTGTATCTGTAAACTATATGCTGTAGATATTTTAAAATAATATATGTGATGTATATATAAAAAATAATTATTTTTTATCAACTAAAATAATTTATATTAATGTTTTTTTTTATAAATTATCAAAGTTATTGTTATTTAAAGTGTGATATGTAAATAATATTTTATGTTATTTAAAATATTTGAATAATTTTGAAAACACCGAGAACTAAATTAAAATATTTATAGATATTTTAATTATGATTATCTAATTAATTTGATATCATAGATAGTTTTATTTTATTTTACAGTTTCTACAACCTATAAAACAAAGATGTAGGTATTTTGCCTAAAATACATAAGAATAAATTTTGCTTTAATTTTTTTGTTGTAGCTTTAAAAATAAAACTAAAGCATGATTGGTACAAGTTAACAGAAATTTGTTGTAGGCTTTGACTAACAAAAATAAAGCTACAACATGATATGTAAAATTTAGTGCTTTAAAAATAAATAAAGCTAAAGTAAGGAGATAAAGTCCAACCAATCATCATCAATGCATGGATCATGTTATGTATAACAGTAGAAGTATGATAAACAAAAAATAGCTATTATCATAATAATGCATGATTAATAGAATCTACCAAAACACTAAAATTTTATTGATGTATCACAAATGTGTTCTACAACATTAGGACTGAAAATAAAATTAAGAATTTAATAACAACACATTTTGGCAAAAAAAACTAACTTTTGTTGTAGCCTCTTTTTGTTGTTAAAGAAATATTTTAGATTAGAAAATCAAAATTTAAAATAGGTACTGGCAGATCCAGAACAAAAAAAAAATCATAAGACGAAATCAGTATTGAGCATTGTCTAGAATTACACATTGCCTTATAGAGATCAAGTAAGTAGGTATGTGTTTATTCATAGAACAAACTTTTGGAAGAAGAAAAAAAAACCAGCATATTTTGAAGGTATAGTGCCTTCCACCAGAGATTATAACGCTAGAAGCTATTTTGATCTTCAATTCCTCAAAAACATTTCTTGAGAAATTCTTTTACAATAAGGATTATTACTTAGAAATTGTTAAGACTTTTGTCTAATCTGATTTTAAAGTTTAAAGTTTTTTTCTTTTCAAAAAAAATTCTAGAACTTGTTCAACGCGTCCATGTGAGCTTTGATTTTTTTGATAAATTGTTTAATGACATTTTTCTACACATAGGACAATTGGATATTTCTGGGTTAATTTGTAAAATCTGAATGAAGTTTTATTTTAAAACCCAAAAATCTGATATAAAAAATGATTTGTATTCGAATGAGTACTTAGATGACCATGTTTAACTGATTATGTAAACAAATTTTTTTTAAAAAAATACCTTGTTAATAAAAAAATACTTTGTTAACATGTTTAATATTTTTGTTATGGATGAAACAATTCATTCAAACATATGAAACTATTAGGGTTAAAGCGTAAATAAATGATCTCAAATTATCATAATAAATACACTTGATAAAGTAGTTAGGAAGAGTTAAAAATGTAATAAAACACTTAAAGTTAAGTAAATTATGTTTTATACTTTGTAATAAATATTGTCGATTAGATTAATAAATGAAGGGGTTAGAATTATATAAAAATAATAAAAATATGTAAGAAAACACTTAAAATAGGTAAATATTATTTTGCACTTCAGTTTTAATAGAATAGATAATCTGAATAGTTGTACCAATCTAAACCTTTATATTTTCATAAAAAATGCTTAATAATTCGTTTAATTTAGACTGGATATTTATTTGCAGAGATTTTTTTTATAATAAATGCCAGATTTTATGAGATATGTTAAACCATTTTCAAAACTGATTTTTAAAGTATGCAGATTCTTTTCTTTTTAAAAGAAATTAAGTACAATACGGATAGAGTTGTACCGATCTAATCCTTTAGAAGGATATGACCATGATCGTTTCATCTAAAAAGCTTGAACCAGAACCAAAAATTATATTCACCAAGAAATAGAGCTACAGAGACAATAATAATACCAGCACAAAGTTTCAAGTTGTTTCTCTACTCTACTCTTGGAGTGAAAAATGGTGTAACTCTAAAATGGAGTTAGATTTTACTCCAATGTATTATTTCATATTTCACTCCAAAAGAAATATTCCCAAATGATTTTTATATAGTTAATAAATATTTTCAACTTATAAAAAAATTAAAAATTAACTTAGCTATTTTATGTTTACAAATGTTTCATAAAAATATATGTTTTCAAATCAAACATTTATTATTCAAAAATGCGATATAGAAGAAAACAAAGTTTTGTTTTGTAATTTGAATTTCGTACATGATCCAAATGTTTGTGCATATATCAAATTAAACAAGTACAAATGTTATCAAATTGAAATGCTGACACACAAAATAAACAAACTCATCTATTATGCTATCAATTTACCAGATTATTAAATCACTTATTGTATCGATTTTATATTATTTATGTTTACTTTTGATTTTTATTAGTTTATGCATCGTTTCTGTAAAATAATTTAATATATTTTGTGGAATGTTATATTTTCATGTTATAGTATCATTTTAAATATTAATTAAGTATGAAATAAAAACATTCAAAATTAAAAGACAATTTTATAAATAAAAAATTCAACTCTAAAATGAAGTAATGGATAGGATTACTTCATAAATGGAATAACCCTAACAATTATTCAATTTTGGAGTTGAATATAAAATGAGGTAGGAAAAGACTTTACTCCAAAATAAAATTTAAACAAGAAAAAATAGAGTAGTATTGGAGATGTCCTTAGTTATTTTGCTCCTTTTTCACAATCCCCTGGTAATATTTACTTCCTACATTATTCATATATATCAAGCAGAAAATGCTACGTAAAATGAGTTAATTCAGAATTATTTGTTCTGTTTTTCAATCAATTTTTAGATATGTGTACAGAGATTCTTGTAAAACTAATGATGATTGCAAGACGATATGCACGTTCCCTGGGGATGATCCATATTTCTTGGATTGCCTGACTTCCCCACCAAATAATGGACAATGTTGCTGTAAAAATTCAAACCAAAGAAATATAGTTTTGTCATAGAAGAATACATATTCATAAATTTGTGTCATTACTTATCAAAGAAATTTAATAAAATCTATTGTATGTATCATCTTATGTAGAACAGTAGAAGAATGGTAATCACAAAAAATAAATATTATCATAATAATGCAAGATTAATCTACAAAAGATACTAAAATTTTATTAATCTATCACAAATGTGTTCTACAACACCGAAACTGAATTTAATGTAAAATTCAGAATTTATAACAACTCATTTTGAAGAAATTAATTTTTGTTGTAGCCTTTTTGTTAATGGAATATTTTAGATTAGAGAATCAAAATCTAATAATAGGTACTGGCAGATCCAGAACAGGGAAAAAAATTCACAAGACAAAATCAGTATTGAAAAACATGTCCACCACAACACAATTTGGTTCAAAGAACCAATCAGTGCAATTATAATGACAACACCAACAACAACAAGAAGGCATTGTCTAGAAGTACACATTCAAGTGAGTTGGTTTGAGTTTTTTCATAGAGCAAACTTGGGAAAGAAGAAAACAGCAACGTATTTTGAAGGTACAGTGTCATCCACCAGAGATTAGAAACTATTTTGATCTTCCATTCCTCCAGATTTTTCCTGAGAAATTCTTTTACAGTAAGGATTGTTACGTAGAAACGAGTGACGCCTTATGACTTCAGTGTAGCGTGAAGTGAACCCTGTTTCATCTCACAGAATATTAGCCACTCTCCAGTCAGAAGTTAGGGTTAAAATAGGAAGTCTCAAAACTTGAATTGGTTATGTACCTTGGATGACAAAGTTGGCAATGAATTAGAAGATCAAAATGAGGAACAGAGGTGAGTTCACGGACGATCTGAGCTGAGGACGGCTTTCTGTACAAAGTCTTGAGCAAGGAAGAGAGTTTTTAGAGATTTAGGCTATGAACTTCAGTGGAATATGCATTGGATTTTGTAACACCCAGCATCTCAATTTTATTCACAGGATTGCTAACATAAGAAAAGCTTACGAATGATATACAGCGGGACTAATGATCAAGAACAGAGATCATTTCTTCCAGCTTCAACCACGAAACAGAGGATCTTGAATTCCACCTACAAGCCAAGTTTCCTTGGCGATGTCTGCAGAGAGTTTGTAAAGTTTGTGTCATAATTCATCATCACCGTGTTTTTTTTGTCATCCTTCATCAATGATCTCAAATCTTTCTTCTTTCTCACCGTCTCCTTCTCGACTTTTCCGCTCTGATTTCTAGTGTTTTCACATCCTCTGTTTCTGTTATCTTCTCTTCTGACTCTAACCATTTCTTAACCGGCGCAGGTCTGCTATATTCATTAATGGTCCATAACTGTTTTGCACTTCTGGCCTGTTTAAGGACGGTAAGATTTATTATTGTTTACTACAGTTCTATACCAGTTCTAAACTGCACACCCGCACGGATGTTATTTTTATTTTTGCATAGATGTCAAATAGTAATTGTACAATCTCATATTTTCTGGTTTGTCCTCCTCTTGTTAACTTCAAAAACAAAACTTTGATGTTTATTGACCAATGACACATTAGAGTTTCTTCCTTTAGGATATCTATGCCTTTGTCTCTTACTGAGACTAAGATTTCGAAATTACTTTCCAAAATTCTTCTGCCATGTTTACATATTTAAACTACTCAGTTAAGAAAACTTTTTTAAATAAAATATCATAAATACCAAAACCATATAAGAAAGATGTATCATAATGTTGTTTCTAAATATTTGTTCGTATTTGTCATATCTCCATTTTCTTTCATCTCCAAATTCTATATGATTGAAAATAAATTGAAAATGAATTTTTGAAAGTTGGTAATAGTGACACGTTTATTACTTTGGTTGAATGAAAGGATTAAAGACACACTTCTAAATCTTTTGGTAAAATTTTAACACTCCTAAATCATTGTCACAGATTTTTGCTTTTATGTTTTATATTTGTTTAGGAAATAAAAGATTCAAATCTTTTATGTTAGCTAAATATTAGGTAATCTGGTGCAGCACATACGATTTATTAAGGAAACATATTTATTATATATTTTGGAATTTCATTTATTAAAATTATTTATAGTTAAGAGCAAAAAAAAAAGAGTGACATTCACTTGTAATTCTTTAGAAAAAGTTAGGGTTATTTCAAATTTGTACTCATGTTTTGATAGTTTAGATTGTTTTCTAAGAGCCGATGACTTCTCTGTCCATGATTTTGATATTCGTTCTCTTTATGCCACGATTTCTATTATGTTCTCCAACAATCCGTATTCGTTTCATCGTTTGTATAGCATATAAATTTGATAACATGCTTCTCAGAAGAGTTAATGTTACATTATTTTTTCTTTTCTTTTTAGTCAAGAGTTAAAACACAAAATGCTTTTCTGTCCGCTTTTGGTAATTTCTTTTGTTAATTTTGGTTCGTCATAAATGGCATTCGATGGAGAAAAAAATGTACTTTAATTTTTGTTTAACTTAATTATGGGTATTAGTTGCAGAATATATTCTATACTTAAATGCAATATTCTTATGAGATTTTTTCAAGACTTTTGTCCAATCTGATTTTAAAGTTTAAATATTTTCTTTCCTTTTTCAATAGTTTATATATTTCTTTCCTTTTTCAATATATATAAACGTATTTGACCATATGACCATTTGATCTAAAGGCTAACAATGTCAGCACAAAAGTTTCAAGTTGTTTCTCTGCTCTTAGTCATTTTTCTTTTTTTTCCCAATCCACTGGTAATATTTTCTTTCTTATCAGCTACATAAAATGAATTAATTCATATTTCTTCATATTATCAGTTTATCAAATTTTCCAGCCAACAGATGTGAGTACAGACCTTTTTGTAAGACTAATGACGATTGCAAGAAGATATGCACGTTCCTTGGGGATGATCCAACTTTCTGGCAGTGCGTGAATAGCCTCGCACCACCTGAGACAATGAACAAATGTTGTTGTTTACGGAAAAATAGTCTTGTTCTAGAATGAGATACATATACACATATAATTGTGCCATCATCACCTATCATAAAATTTAATAAAGAATAAATTATGGATCATGCTATTGTTAAATTTTCTTGTAGAATAGTAGAAGTGTGGTAAACAAAAAATAGTGAAAAGAAACAAAATATCATATAATGCAAAGATTAATATAATATAATCATAACAGAGGACGACTCTCTGGACAATGTCTTGAGCAAAGAAGAAACTGTTTTAGAGCTTTCGGCTTATGAGCTTCTCTTGTCATTGTCCAGTGGACTATGCAATGAATTTTTGTTAACACACAGAATCTCAAATTTATTCACAGGATTGCTAACATAAGAAAAGCTTACGAATGATATACAGCGGGACTAATGATCAAGAACAGAGATCATTTCTTCCAGCTTCAACCACGAAACAGAGGATCTTGAATTCCACCTACAAGCCAAGTTTCCTTGGCGATGTCTGCAGAGAGTTTGTAAAGTTTGTGTCATAATTCATCATCACCGTGTTTTTGTCATCCTTCATCAATGATCTCAAATCTTTCTTCTTTCTCACCGTCTCCTTCTCGACTTTTCGCTCTGATTTCTAGTGTTTTCACATCCTCTGTTTCTGTTCTCCTCTTCTAACTCTAACCATTTCTTAACCGGCGCAGGTCTGCTATATTCATTAATGGTCCATAACTGTTTTGCACTTCTGGCCTGTTTAAGGACGGTAAGATTTATTATTGTTTACTACAGTTCTATACCAGTTCTAAACTGCACACCCGCACGGATGTTATTTTTATTTTTGCATAGATGTCAAATAGTAATTGTACAATCTCATATTTTCTGGTTTGTCCTCCTCTTGTTAACTTCAAAAACAAAACTTTGATGTTTATTGACCAATGACACATTAGAGTTTCTTCCTTTAGGATATCTATGCCTTTGTCTCTTACTGAGACTAAGATTTCGAAATTACTTTCCAAAATTCTTCTGCCATGTTTACATATTTAAACTACTCAGTTAAGAAAACTTTTTTAAATAAAATATCATAAATACCAAAACCATATAAGAAAGATGTATCATAATGTTGTTTCTAAATATTTGTTCGTATTTGTCATATCTCCATTTTCTTTCATCTCCAAATTCTATATGATTGAAAATAAATTGAAAATGAATTTTTGAAAGTTGGTAATAGTGACACGTTTATTACTTTGGTTGAATGAAAGGATTAAAGACACACTTCTAAATCTTTTGGTAAAATTTTAACACTCCTAAATCATTGTCACAGATTTTGCTTTTATGTTTTATATTTGTTTAGGAAATAAAAGATTCAAATCTTTTATGTTAGCTAAATATTAGGTAATCTGGTGCAGCACATACGATTTATTAAGGAAACATATTTATTATATATTTTGGAATTTCATTTATTAAAATTATTTATAGTTAAGAGCAAAAAAAAAAGAGTGACATTCACTTGTAATTCTTTAGAAAAAGTTAGGGTTATTTCAAATTTGTACTCATGTTTTGATAGTTTAGATTGTTTTCTAAGAGCCGATGACTTCTCTGTCCATGATTTTGATATTCGTTCTCTTTATGCCACGATTTCTATTATGTTCTCCAACAATCCGTATTCGTTTCATCGTTTGTATAGCATATAAATTTGATAACATGCTTCTCAGAAGAGTTAATGTTACATTATTTTTTCTTTTCTTTTTAGTCAAGAGTTAAAACACAAAATGCTTTTCTGTCCGCTTTTGGTAATTTCTTTTGTTAATTTTGGTTCGTCATAAATGGCATTCGATGGAGAAAAAAATGTACTTTAATTTTTGTTTAACTTAATTATGGGTATTAGTTGCAGAATATATTCTATACTTAAATGCAATATTCTTATGAGATTTTTTCAAGACTTTTGTCCAATCTGATTTTTAAAGTTTAAATATTTCTTTCCTTTTTCAATAGTTTATATATTTCTTTCCTTTTTCAATATATATAAACGTATTTGACCATATGACCATTTGATCTAAAGGCTAACAATGTCAGCACAAAAGTTTCAAGTTGTTTCTCTGCTCTTAGTCATTTTTCTTTTTTTTTTCCCAATCCACTGGTAATATTTTCTTTCTTATCAGCTACATAAAATGAATTAATTCATATTTCTTCATATTATCAGTTTATCAAATTTTCCAGCCAACAGATGTGAGTACAGACCTTTTTGTAAGACTAATGACGATTGCAAGAAGATATGCACGTTCCCTGGGGATGATCCAACTTTCTGGCAGTGCGTGAATAGCCTCGCACCACCTGAGACAATGAACAAATGTTGTTGTTTACGGAAAAATAGTCTTGTTCTAGAATGAGATACATATACACATATAATTGTGCCATCATCACCTATCATAAAATTTAATAAAGAATAAATTATGGATCATGCTATTGTTAAATTTTCTTGTAGAATAGTAGAAGTGTGGTAAACAAAAAAAATAGTGAAAAGAAACAAAATATCATATAATGCAAAGATTAATATAATATAATCATAACAGAGGACGACTCTCTGGACAATGTCTTGAGCAAAGAAGAAACTGTTTTTAGAGCTTTCGGCTTATGAGCTTCTCTTGTCATTGTCCAGTGGACTATGCAATGAATTTTTGTTAACACACAGAATCTCAAATTTATTCACAGGAATGCAATTATAAAAAAGCTTACGTATAAGTTACAACTCAGAAGAGACTAAAAAGATAAGGTGTTAGTTTTAACAAATGGACTAATAATCAAGAACAAAGATCATTTCTTCCAGCCTCGACTTCGAAACAGAGGATCTTGAATTCCACCTACAGCCCAAGTTTCCTTGGCGATATGTACAGAGAATTTGTAATAGTTTGTGTCGTAACTCATCACCACCGTGTTCACAACATCTCTCTCTTCCTCAATCAATGATCTCAGATCCTTCTTCTTTCCCACTGTCTCCTTATCGTCTTTAGTATTTTCACATTCTCTGTTCTTACCTTCCTCTGTTTCTACTATGTTCTCCTCTTCTAACTCTAACCATTTCTTAACCGGTGCAGATGCATTAGCAACAACGCGTTTGGCGGCGGAACCACATCCGGGTCCGAAACGCTTCATTTTTGTCGACACGCTCCTCATTGCTCTGCTTTTTGTGTAGAACCATCAACCAATTTGAAAAACGGTCTTTGAGCTTCCAACTTCTTCTTCTTGGTCGGAGATTTCATCCACCGGAGAAAAGGCACCGAAACACCGGAAATGAAAATCACGGACACATGTCAAGAACCCCATAACTTTTTTCTTAATCCCCAAGAAATTACTCTTTGACTTGCTTCTATATAAATACAAATTATATAATTTTCAAATATACTAAAATTAAAATGTTTAAACAATACTTATCAAAAAATGTTAAAAATATATTAATTTGTAAATTAAATTTTGTTTAAATAAGTATTTTTTCCTTTTAAGCGCCGAATCTAGTTCTATAATTAATACAAGATTGTATGAGATCTGTAAAGACATTTTTTTTTTTAAAGAATGTAAAGATATTCTTCGATCTGATTTTTAAAGTATGTATATCTTTCCTTTTTAAAGAAACCGATTATAATAGGGATGGATTTGTAACGATCTGATCCCTTATATAAAAGGATATGACCATGATCGTTTGATCTAAAAAGCTTGAAGCAAAACGAAAAATTATCTTCACCAAAAAAATAGAGCTACAGAGACAATAATAATGTCAGCACAAAAGTTTCAAATTGTTTCTCTGCTCTTAGCTATTTTTCTCCTTTTTTCTCAATCCACTGGTAATATTTTCTTCATATATATAACGCAGAGAATGCTACATAAAATGAGTTAATTCTAATTATTTATTGAATCAATTTTCCAGCAAACAGATGTGTGTACAGAGGACCTTGTAAAACTAATGACGATTGCAGGAAGATATGCACGTTCCCTGGGGATGATCCAACTTTCTGGAGTTGCCTAACTTCCCCTCCAGCTGATGGCATATGTTGTTGTAGACATACAAACCAAGGAAATGTAGTCTTGTTATAGAAGAATCCATATTCACAGATTTGTGTCATTACTTATCATAAAATTTAATAAAAAATAATATATGGATCATGTTATGTAGAACAGTAGAAGTATGGTAAACTAAAAATAGCTATAATCATATTAATATAAGATAATAGAATTTACAAAAAAATACTAAAATTTTGATTGATCTATCACAAATGTGTTCCACAACACTGAGACTGAAAATACAATTCAGAATTTTATAACAAAACAGTTTGAAGAAACTAATTTTTGTTGTAGCCTCTAAAAAAATGAAATATTGTAGATTAGAGAATCAAAATCTAATATAGGTACTGGCAGATCCATAACAAAAAGAAAAAAAGGGAAATTTGGCAAAAAGGATTAAAAAGCTCTGCTATTGTCCACTTAGAATCATTTTTTGGGTTCTTGTCCACTTAGAATCAATAAATATGTTAATCCTATTCTAACCCTCTAATTATACAATATTTGTTTTTCAAATAAACTAATTAGAAACAAATTTTCAATCTTCATCTCTCCGTGCTTCTCCACCAAACCCACTCATCAAACTTTCAAATCGACTGTCTCTTCTGATCATCAATGCGAGACATACGAGGAGACGACAAATCTTCTATGCATCAGCTACCGTTTCCGTCCCTCAACGCGAAACTGATCCGAAGAAAGTGTCGTAATCACCGGTATGCGTGTTGTCTCTTTCTTTGGTAACAAGTTGATGCTTACTACGAGAAACTGCTTTACGGTGAGTGTGGAATCAGCTTGATTGATCGATTCGATGCATCTAAGTTTCCCACTCGGTGGCCAGATCCATGGGTTTAGCTCTGAAGGTTACATCAATGGAAAGAATGAACGTAAGTGCTAATCTTGCTGGTGATAAGCTTAACTCGGTTCTATATTACAGTGATAAAGTTCAAAACCTTATGATTTATTTGAAGATTATTTCAGTTTAAAGTTTAATCTTTAAACATGAACTTGATTTCTCTCTGATGGATTTAACACATTACTTGTCTTGGGTGTTGTTGTAGATTGATAAGCTTAAAAGCTGGAGTACTAGTTGGGACTGGTATGGGTCACTGGAGGACAACTCCATTTTTATTCATTATCCTATTACAAGCTGGTGTTCTGGTATGTTTAAGAAACTCTTTCTCTCACATTGAAACTATAATATTGCGCACGGTTGGTTCTGTGTGTTTGATTCAATGCTGTCTTTAGCTGAGGACTCTTATTCTTGTCGAAACTTGTAGTTGATTAGATCGGTTATTGTCTTTGCATTTGAATTGTACAACTTTTACAAAGTTGGTTTAATTCACCATGTGATTGGCTTATACATGTAGTTGTTTCATCAAATCTTATCGATTTTGTTAATTTATTATATTCTCTAATAGGTGATGGAAAGCTTGGAACCTGTGATGAAACGTGGTGCTCCATTTGTAGCAGAACTTTTCCTATGGTGAACAAGGGGTGGAGAAAGTACAGTCTCTTGATTTTTGTCCTTTTGATCTGATCTTATTTGTGTATCTTATAAACAGATCAAAGGAAAATGTAACATTTAAAGTGAAGTAATTTTGGCTGATCCATCAATCCAAAACTTCTCTTCAGTTATGAATCTTCTCTGTTTTTGTGTATCTCTGCCTCTCTCTCTCGTCCAACATTTCTTTGTGTTGTTCTTGCATATTTCCACACTATGATATGTTCACTTAACTCTAAAAATGCTCCACATCGACTTGACATCTAAAAAATTATTTGCAAACCTTGAACAGAAAGGAAATGCAACCATTCCCAAAACTCTCAACGACCGTTTTGTAGAGCAAACTTTGAGAGGCTGTCTTTGATGTGCTTTTTTTTTTTTTGAAACACTTTGATGTGCTTTATACTTGTTTTTATATTGTGTATAAGTATAACCAATATGCTCTTTATATAGGCCTTGATTGGCACAGCTGATAACAAAGCAGTAGCAGTATGCTATAGAAGCTGTATGCAGCAGAAGGAGTATGCTCTCATAAATCTAACTAATAAGTTGATTGGTACAGCAGTTACAGCAGTACATGATTCGTATATAAAATTATTTTAAAAATTAGTATATAATATATTATTTATTTCTAAATAGTATATATATTTATAATATATATTAATTTTATAATTTTATTCATAGTAATAAATCATATTTAATTATAATATGTCATATTTTGAATGTAGAATATCATTCTTTTAAAATTTTAAAAATATATTTTAATTTGTTTATAAAAAATAAAAAATTTCCTTTCTAAAAATAAAAATAATAATTTAACAAAAATAATAATTATTTTTAAAAATAAATTTTACTTTTAAATAAAAGTTGTTTTTTTGAAAATTAAAAATATTTTTATAAACTAAAACTTTATTTTTTAAACAATTTTATTTTAAAATAAAAAAAAAATATTTCTAAAAAACAAATTATTTTTTTTTAACTTTTTTTTTAAAAAAGTGAATTTTTTTTAGAAAATAATTTTTTAATTTATTTTTAATAAATTTAGAAACTATTTTTAAAAAAATATATATAAAAATTTATATTTTAAAATTTATATTTATTTTTAAAAAATAAAATTTATTTTAAAGATAAAATTTTAGTTTTGGATTTTAATATAATTTTTGATATTATTAAACAAAATAAATAAATTAATTATTTTTTTAATATATTATAAATGCAAATGCTCTCTCAAAAGTTTCATATGAGAGCATTTGATGAAGAGCATTTAGAGAACATTTGCATCTTCTAAATGCTATCCTAAATGTTTTGGTCAAAATAGTTGATTGGATAGTAAAGAGCATAATGCTCTTGCTAATGCTCTACCAATCAAGCCCATAGTCTTTGATCCTTGTTGTCATAAATGAAATTTTCATAACTGTGGAAAATTGCAGCGAATTTGCTTGTTAACCTTAGTCAAATTGCAGCGAATTTGCTTCTAAATGCTATCCTACATGTGTTGTTTTGGCTAGATGAAATATGAAGAAAAAAAAAGGAAAGAAACCAAAACTGAGTCGAACTTAGGATATAGACGTCAAAACTCATTTCTCTTCCCACTATACCACGACAATTTATTATTATTTTTCTAAAATCATTCCTAATATATCTTCAAGGAAGAAGAAGGCTTCAATCAGTCTTCGCATAAATTAAAAAAGGAAAACAATAAATGTTTAAAAGATTTCCAGAATATTTTCTACCCATTTTAGCTAGATTTTCGAATATTAGATACAAATCTAGTAGAACTCACTATCTACCATAGTTAGAAAATAGTTGAAAGCGTAGAAATAGTATACCACATAAGTAGATGAAAGACACTATGGAAGAATGTATGTTCTAGAAATGTAGATATATGTTTGTTATTTAGAATTTCTGATCTTCTCAACTTATAGAAAATAGAAGAAAAGGAAGATTGTTTATTCTGCCTTAGTAGCGGCAGCGTATCAGCAACAATGCGTGGCGGCGGATATCTGCACCGTATCAGCAACAATGCGTGGCGGCGGAACCACAGTTTCAGCGTCCAAAAATGCTTTTTCCTAGTCTACCCACTCTTCACTGCTCTGCTTTTCGTGTGGAACCATCAACCATTTTGAAAATACGGTCCCTGAGTTTCCATCTTCTTCGTCTTCATGGTCGGAGATTGCATCTACGGGAGGAAAGTTTGTACTCCACAATTGCTAACGGAGATAATAGAGTTTGTATAAAGTAGTCATCATCCTTATCAGAGTAGATATATACGTAACAAATCCGTACAAAATTGAACATTACTACATGCTCATCGAATAAAATTAAGAAGATATCATGTTAATAACACCGTATGATCGGATTGAAATGACACTATATTTATTTTATTAAGATCCCACACGTTTAAGATCTTGACACTCGATCATGGTCTCCAACTTTTGTTGTGTCTAGCAAACTAACCCATACAATAATGAAGAATTATATCACAGATCTACATTCATGAATTCTACACTAATTAACAAAAATTAAGAACTATTAGTGGATCAGTAATATGGTTAACTCCGTGTCAATTTCATCTTCTCGAGTTAGATTTCCTCTAGTTGACAACGTGATTAATTCCATGTATAGCTTGCCTATTAGGTGGATCGCGCTGGTTAGGTTTGTATAAGAGAAGCTTATTAGGTCTGGATTAGAAACAGATTCTCTGATGTAAAATTATAATCAATTTTCCATTTTTTATTTTAACAATAAGTTATTTTTTAAAAACGAAGAAGCATAAAACCACATGGTACATGTTTGATATCTCATTTAGGATAAAAACATTCGAAACTGTTTGAAAATTAGAAACGTAACTAAAATCAACTAGCCATACTTATATTGGTCCAAGTCGTTTTGAACTCTGGATGAAGTATCTCAACATGTCGATCGAGGTGATGCTATTGTCGCTCATTTCAAACTAATTCCACTTTAGAACTGATAAAAGAAACTCAAATAATCGCGACTTTCTTAATAACTTTTACATTCTATAAATACGCAGATGTAGTTGAACGAATATTCTTAGTTAATATTCGTAGTTAATAGTGATTGAATAGTATTCGATTTCTCATTAGTTATATGAACCGACTGCACAGAGGTTTATATACTATAAGTTTAAGTGTGCGTGTTGTGAATCTTAACTGTACAGGTGTGATCATCTAAGGATGTATATATAGAGTTTGTTAGTGGCAGTTAGATGTATGAACCGAATGCACAGATGTTTATATGTTGACTTATATTAGCATATACCATTCGAACATGTTCAGCACAGTTCGTCATGCCATATTATTGTAATATTGTGTATCTTTTTGGTCATGAGCGTAGGATCAAAATCCGCATATGATTCCACATATTGACCAAAATGGTATCTGCTAATATAAGTCAAGAACGTTGAAGCCAACTTTGTACATTATAATGTTTAAACATGCGCACACTGCACACGTGCAAGAAAGAAAAAACATCTCTTACAAGCCCTCCCTCCCTCCCTCCCTCCCTCCCACAAGGCCCGTTATTACGAGGCTCCATCAAAACGAATTCATATCTAAGGTGTTCTTATTACGCTTCAACAAAGCCGCGACAGCTTCGCCGTACATACAACTCCCGGCGAAAGCCTCCGTCGCCAGCTCATCATCTCCGACGTCGGAATATTCCTCGCTCGGCCTTACGATCACGAGCGTTGCGGATTCTAAGCAAATACCACTCTTTAGCTTAAGCGACGGCGCGTGTCTCATGCTCATCCTCACGCTCGGGACCACACTCCTCTGTTTTTTCTCCACGCGCTCCTCGACTATTCGATCACGCGCCGCCTCCGTCTTTCTAAGCTCTTTCAGCCCCTCGGATTTCATCACCACCGTCCCTTCTCCACCCCTTTCATTTATCACTAAGCTCTCGATCTCCTTGTGCTCCTTCACGACTTGGCTCATCAGGTGGTGACGAGTCGACGCGGCCATCAACGCGTTTATCGTCCACTCCACGCGCGTTTTCAGACCAGTCACGAACTCGGCGTCTGACTCACCGTCGGAGGAAGAAGACACGGTGGAGGCGGAGCGAAACGCGACGACGACGCACGTTTTGAGAGTTTTACCAAACTCTGCTTTCCACTTAACGGCGGCGCCTTTCTCGAGGTTTACACCGCCGCCGGGAAGCTCCACGTCCAAGTTCTTGATCCGGTCGAACCGGGAGAGGATCTTGGAAGGGATAACCGGAGAAATGTTCGTGGTTGGGGTTGGTTTAGCCGGTTTAGAAAACAGAGAGAACAAACCGTGAAAGGGTTTGCATAAAGATTTTAGAAAGTTGCTGACGGGAGAATCTGGTCGTGACTCGGTAGTAACGACATGGTCGAGACGGAGGAGGAGTGACTCGGACTGAGGGACGAGCGAGTTGAATCGTTTCGAGAGGGAGCTGCATCGAAGTAAGCTTTGACGTC